>APFE030179232.1:0-39705 GCA_000404065.3 Pinus taeda
AATGAGTTTATGAAACTCAAAGGCATTTTCCAAATCAGGTCCGACATCACTACCATATAACTTCTGAAAGTTAAGATCCTTGAGGTAGTCACAGGTTTGCAGCTTATCTTTCCACATTCAGAATCCAACTCCCTCTATCTCCTATAAATGAGAGGGTCTGCACCTGTTAGACATAGGTGCCGGTATGAGAGGTTTATCATCCACAACCTTCGAGTAATGGTTTGGATCGGTTTCAATCCTAGTGAGTCTCAGCTGCATTAGACAGCTATCAATCCTCTCATACTATAACCGAGGTGTTTTGCTCCAAGCCATAGAGGGCTTTCTTCCACCTGTATACATGAGATTCCTGATCATGAGTCTCAAACAGCTCGGGTTGTTCCAAGCCTGTGGACCTGTTGCATGAGGGGAATGGTCCCCTTATAATATTTTCCTTTGGTACATTTCAGACATGTACCTGCATGCTTCTTTTTGTCAAGCATCCGAGTCACCATCTGACTCACAAACCTCCGGTGCTAAGTCAACGGACATGGTCCCCAGTGGACTTCCTACAACTTGATACAACCCAGAACTCAAAACATCTTTGCAAGATATATTTTCAAACACGTACCTTTGTAACCTTTGACTTCCATTTCCGAGATGGACATCAGGTTCTTCTTGCGATCAGGTACATAAAAGAGATTCTAGGGTTCCTTGCTTTCGTGGAAGAGTCGACCATTTCCTTGATGACCTGCATTACCAATCATTCCTTTAACCATTGAAGATGTCCCAGGAATGATTGTTATCTTCATCAAGAGATGTGTCCCTGCCATTTGGACACTCCTTTGCATAACGGCCGAACTTATTTCAACAAGGCATCTGCCTTTCCTTCCACCCTTAGGTCCGAACTTCCCAATGAAGGGATCATTAGATGGGCCATCAGAAACTTCTGCTGCATCATTCTGATAACTTTCTCTGTTTTGACTTCACCCTAGGCGAATTATAAGGAACCCATTGATCCTTCTGTCTTGTCCCAACTGTCCTCGGTGATTGCTCTTTCACTCTTGCTTGGGCATTGTCTTCACCTTAGCTCTGATACCATGCTAATTTTAGGTATGTTCTATGCAAGAGCAATTTATTTAAATTTTCATAGTTGGCAATCACATCAGCATTAGGATAAACTGCAGATAGAACATAAATATAAATCGCAGAAGACAAGCCAAGACAAGAGGACACAAGATATGGCGCGAGCCAGGGACAAACCCCACAATGTGTGGGGAAACCCTTTGATCAAATCTTCTTTTATCTTCAAAGTTCAGCAGAAAAAGAGAGAGAGAGTACATTTACAACAGAAGTCAATACTTTGACTTATCTAGATCTAGCATAGATCATTTCGTATCATGATGAGATCAGTTGAAGACATTCTACTTCAACTGATACATGTCATCGTGCTGCATCTCGTTCATTTGCTGCACCTGACTGTGCAACACCATCATGCTGTATCATCATGCTGCTCATGATCATTGTGCTACCCACACATCATGTTGACCATGACCTCATACATCATGCTGTCCATGTATTGTGCTGCTTCTTGATGCTGCCAATTCATTATGTAGTGCGGCATCTAAGTATCACTGAGCTATTCTCAACATCAAGTTGTCCATGATCATGTTGCCCATGCTCATGATCCTATCCATCATCATGCTGCTATAGATATATATGATAGGACTGCAGTAGACACAGTCATCACCGAAATTCTCTTCAACGTAATTATAATATATCCATATGTTGATATTGAGATAGCACTTTCAGGATCACTGTGATCTCCATTAGGCTAAGACAGTGAAGACAGTAAGAGTTCTTAATCACATTGACTGAAGTAGATCCACCGAGATCTACTTTCCATCTAGGCAGAGAATATATTTATGTCTGAGATAGCAAATATATATGTCCGGGCAGATTCATTCACAGGAATGTCGAGATTGTCATGCTCAGACTTTGCTGTGGATACTACCTTCAGATCTTAAGTGTACCCAGACTTTGTTGTGGAGAACTTATTCATTGCTCCATGCATCGAGGTTGTGACTGCACCTAAAACCCAAACCAGGTGCAGTCAAACCTTGCAGCTCCTCTTTTCATGACTGCGGCTTCATCTCCTTGTGACTGCGGTTATGACCGGGGCTGTTCCATATGACTGTTACTGCATGTAGGGAGTCTCTCTGCCCTGCATATAAATGACTTCCAAAACAGCGTATAGCAATCATAATGACCAGTGTATAATATCCATTATGAACAGTGTCTAAAGACAACATATAAGTCTTCCTGATCTGCGTATTTGTCTCCATTATGAACAGCATATAAGTCTTCCTGATCTGCGTATTTGTCTCCATTATGAACAGCATATAAGTCTCCTTGATATGCGTATATGGGAGCCTCCTTGACTACGTAGATTAGGGCCTGTGTATAAGACTTCTGGATAGCGTATTATATTTCCATATAAGCCTGTGGTTTACAGCATGCTAGGGCATCACGTGGCTGTAGTTTAGGGCCAGCGTATATTCTTAGTGTCTCTCCTCAAAACCCAAAGACATGTAGAGGAGATCACACCAAGAATACAAATCCAAAATGATAACAAATCCTCATCTATTTATACCAAAACGAGGATAATGAATAGACACGTCGGTTGGGCTTCTAGAGCCTACATAAGCGCTGGTCGGCTTGACAATAATTATATAAACAAAATAAATTCATATCTCCATAAATACTTATCGGAATCGGATGATCTTTAGATCGATCCTACACCTCTCGACGAGAGGGATCCAATAAAAATATCAGCTGACATAAATAAGCTGATCCACATGGAGTTTGGCCCTAGTTGCCAATTTAACAATGGTCAAAATGAGTACAATAACAACATGACAGACGTGTCAGATTCAAGAAGTCTTGCACGTAGTGTCTTGGTCCTCCACAATTGTAACAAATAACCTGCCCTCGAACTCTACTAGGTCCTCCATCTCAGCCTCATCGGCACCCCTGATACTTGCCTTGTGCTCCTCCAGTGCCTTGGTCCGGAGGCCACATTTCTTCCTGTACCCTGTATGTAGGTGTTCTATCCATCATTAATTCATAACTACGATAATTGTGCTCATCATGACCCACTGATTGACAGAAGTTGTAGAAGATCTGTTGAGTTTCCAGCATCAGAGGCATTGGTCCTCCTACTGCAACATAATTTGTGAAGATTGGGAAGTGATCTTTGTCATGCCCCTGAACTTTACATTTCAGGCACCAAATTCTTCATGCACCTCTGTCCAAACTATCTTATCATTCTTTAGACTCTGTAATTCTAAGCAAAGGTACTGTAACTGCGTATGGATCTATTGAACCCCAGGTTCAGATCTTGCATTGGTGTTTCATGCAGTCTCATTGCAATCTCCAAGGCTTCTTCTTGGGTCCCAATCTTTTGTTGCGATAGCGCAACCCTTAGGTGAGGCAAGAGTGAAGCCACAAGCCATTTGCAGCACTACCCATCAGTTAGATTCATGTTAGCCTTGTGGATCATACACTTCAATCTCTGATCCAAATCCCAGGGTGTCTCACCAGGCTTCATCATGATCTCTTTGAATCCCACAATTGATTTTGCTTCAGACTTAGGTCTATTGAATTCCTTATTCAACATAGTTTGGATATCTGCCAACACAAACATTGGGTTATTAGTGCAATACTTAATTTACCACATTAGTGGGTAGTCCTACAAATCACTAACCAGTGTTGCTTTCTTTATTTGATCGTCCATGATACCCTGAGCTTCCCATATAGCCTTCGCGAGGAACCAAAACTCATCCGGATCTTCATTTCCAGTGCCCTTAAACACATGTATATTTACGAAGTTCTCCGTATTGAACGGTGGTGGAGCTAGCACTGGTGTAGGAGAAGGCGTATGTGGCAGAGGTGAAGATGGAGGTAGTGTGTGTGGATGAGGTATTAGTGGGGACTGTTGCTTTATCAATTGAACAATGCTCTACGAAGATGATTTTGTTGCTTCCTCCTCATCACTCAAAGGGGGTTCAATTAGCGGGCTATATTCAGTGTCTGTTCTCGCCTTGTTCCTGAATTTTCTTCCACTTCGTGTAGCCCCAAACATAAAGATAGTTGCATAACTTGTTTTTCACACAAGAGCATCTTAATCCAAGTATTTATCGATTTTAAATACTTAACTATGCCACTTTTTCAAGGGGCTGCGAACTTTGTCATGAACCCTCCTATGATACGATCGAGCCAATGATCAATAATGCGCACGATCTTATCTTCAGAGGTTTCTAATCTCTGCACTAACTCTGGGGCCTGGACTATTGGAAAATCAAGCCTCCACCTTTGTTGGTCGTCTGCCAATTTCGCGATCCACTCGTAGAACTTGTTCAGGAAGTAATAAAAGAATTTCTCATGTATTTTTGTGTACAGGTATCTGTCCAACCACTGTTCTTTCGTCAATCGCAGATTCTTGTTTTCTTGTGCTGTGAATTTGTGGATATTTCTATCCGACCAGTCTTCGATCTCTTTCTTAGTTGGATTCCAATGATGTGACATCATACATCTCATTATGCAGATCCTAGTCCTAGCAAGAGAATCATTTGTTGGCTTGATGGGCCTTGACCCAGGTTCACCTTTAAGTAGCCAAGCAAATCCCTACACTACTGGCCCTTTCTGTATCAATCTACGAAGCGTGGACTAAAGTCTCACCCAAAGCAGTATGGGGGGATGTAGGAACAAAGTTTCCACATCCTAAGATGGTTGTGATGTTGTTTTTATACCCTAACCCTTCCTTCGCGCAGACCTATAAGCCCTTTAGGGCTTATCAATGTACTTCTCTTACTTGTCCTTGAAGCCTTTGCGAAAGTCTCTGATTGTCCTTCCTGGACCTTAAATAGCCAAGTCATATGCTTACGCACCTCTATAATTATCCTTACTTCTATGTCTACTCGACTAGCTTAACTATTTGTTAACTTCAACATGCATTATGATTATTTTTACGTAAATAGATATTCTTACTTGAGTTCATATGACAAAGTAACATAGATTCGCCCATCAATATAACATTAAATCATAAACCCAATATTCAACATAACATAATTGCAACATTTGTAATAGAAGTAAAATAACTCATACACAAATATCTCCAGAATAATTCTCTTTATTGATGGTTCATATTTCCAACATAGACTTTAACTTCCCTGCACACACAGCTACAGGGGTCTACGCACTCAACTGCGAACTTCTACCCTAGGCCTCTATGCACTCAGCTGCAGAGCCTCTTCCTATGCTAAGACTCTTCACTCTTAGCTCTCATAGACCCATTACATTAATGACTCATTCATGATCTACTGAAATGAACTACTAAGAGACTCTTCTAGGACTTCTTTTTATACAATCCCATGGTCCGCGAAGAATGGGTAGATCTCCAAAGCTGATAGGACTTACACAAAAGAAGGGCGAAAACCGTTAACGACTCTTTACATCTTCGTGCTCAGAACCAACAAAATGAAAAGTGTTACATTCTTTCATACAAAATTTGGCCTTTCTTCCCCAAATCATGGGCTTTTGACCCCAAAATTGGCTCTAGGGGAACCCGTTCCAAACAACTTACTTCATCAATGAAGTCGACCTAAATAAATGATGCTGATAAATGTCAATTCAAGGAACACAACCAGGTCTCTGCAAAAGAGGAAAGATAAAATCAAAGGAGGTACTTATAATTTTCTATGACCTATATAATTTTATAGGTCATGATAATGATCATAGAAACAATCTACATAAATTAGAGACAATAAAGATAAAAACCATGTCAATTGTTAGGGTTTTGAAACATGCTTATATAATTTTGAAAATGACAAGTCTTAATGACTCTGATCAACGTAGGGTTTATATAAAATATGTTATTTCTAACAAGGCCTTGAATACCTTCAAAATATAGGGTTTTGCATCTAACTATTTTGTGTGGTTGTACAACTTTATACTTTGTAAGTGGCAGGTCTTGGTATCTAGGGTTTGTAAACCCTAGAAAAGTATGGAATGAAAGAATAAACCCTAGAAATAGAAACCCTAACTAATTTCCGCTTTGAAAGGAAAAGGAACCTAGATATTGGCAGATATTATATCATGATGATGTGAAAAACTAGCTTTGATAAAAAGGGGTCCAAGAGTAAGATGGAGTCAACCTTTCTCCAGAGATAAGTATTTGACACCTTGATTATTATTAATGCTATTGTATTTATATTTTGTCTCCTTTTTCTTTCATAAGTCTTTTATTCAAAGTTACATGTCAAGGCTAAGTTCTATGTAAAGCTTGAATAAGTAGATGAAATACTTGAAGGAATGTGGCTTAGCATGAAGACTATGAAGGAAGGAGTAGTTTGATGTATGTATCGAGAAGGCTATCGGATGGGAAGCAACAAGAAGGAAAGATCGAGCTATAAAGGTCCCAATGATTACGATATTCAAGCCTCCTGATTAGTTCGAATTGATGATCGAAAGCTAAAGAGTGTAAAGTTGAAATCTTTTGTAGTATGAGGTAGACTGTGTAAAGGATTATTGACCTCAGAGGGAGAAAGTAGCAAAATTTGACACCTTAACTTGAGGCCATTATGATTTGGAAAAGCTGATACTGATGATTTATTTCAGATGTGATTTGGGTCCCCGAAAAAGCATATTGCAATAGTATATGCAAAGGATGGAAAGAAACAATTTCTTGGATCTAAACTACGTGGTTTGACCATGGAACACATAGATTGAATGGATAGCACTATTGATGACTTGGATAAGCATGAGAGAAAAATTGATATTGGAAAGTTGATATGAATTTTTGAAGAATATGAGGAATAACGTTGTTATGAAGGAAGAATACATGTGTTAGAAGCTGTGGGGAAGCTCAGCTCCTTGAAGATGATAGATGAACATTTTAATAATAATTGCCGAGATCTTGAAAGGTTGAATTTTGATATGATGTGATGCTATTAAGAGCCAAGAAACCCTATCATGAAGATGAAATGTGAAATAATTTAGCTCTGTAAATTATTTGACATCTCGGAAGGTCGAATCCCAGTAATGATGTATGCGACCAGCTAAGGATGGTGATGATGTCTCCTTGATTGAGAGGGAGAAATAAATCTCCTCCATTTTTTGAGGAGTAAGGATCTCCTCCCTAGTTGAAAGAGAGTGATGATGGACACCATATTCTTCATATGTGTCATGCACTAGGCCATGATTAATCGCCACATGTCTATTTTATGGCATTGGAAGGTAGAATGGAATATTGGATAAGAATCGAGTAATCATTACTCCTGGAGGATTGGGAATCCAGGGTAGGAAGTAGTCCCATGGAATAAAACTCTTTGAGGATCTGACAACATATCCAAGGTAAGATTGGTCGATGAGGACCGATATTTTTTAAGGATTGGGAATCAAAGATAAAAATAGTTTTGGAAGGAAATACCTTGTGAAAATTCGAATAGGGCATGTGTTTTGAGAGACTATGATGGTGTCCATGTGTATGCCTCTTATGTGATAATGAATACCTCCCTAGTTAAGAGGTATTGTTGGAAAATGTAACTAGGTTTGGTATTCATAATGATCCATATATTTATGTCATTGTATATTTTATGTACAAGAAAAAAGAAGAAAAAGAATTACTATTATTATTTTTTAGTAGTTAAGAATGTTCATCACGCTTATAGGATTTGTTGAATCAAAATCCTAATTGGACTTCTTGTAAAGAAAAAGAGAAAATATGTAATGTTGGGTCAAAAATGCCTCTAGATGTCAAGTCAGCCCTACCCCAAAAGGAATGCCTATTCAAACCCTCTAGACAATATAAATATAGCATGATATGAGCTCATTTGGACACATACAATTTGCTTGATTTGTTTTGAAAATTCGTAGAAGGAGGGTTCAAGTCTGAAATTGAAGAAGGGTTTTTGGAATTTCTGTCGTAACATATCTCTTGTTTAATATTTGTTGTTGGTCTCTTGCTATTCATGATTTCTTTTGTGTAGAAGGAGGGTTTGACTTGGAATCTAGAAGGTTGAAGTCTTGGATATCTTACTTTGATCCTCCATTGAGTGGGACATCCTTCCACATCTTGCAATCCCAACCCTCCCTTCAGAATTGGCAGTTTGTGATAGCAGCGTCTAAGAGGCAACACATAGTGCTACTTATTAGAGGAGAAATAGACATAAGATAACTCATAGTGCTTATCAAAGGAAAAAACTAAGGGTGGGTCAAAATGCTCTCTAATTATTTTAATTAAGTTCATTATTTAATTCCTAAATTAAGACATGAAAATATCATTGTGATGACAACAAAAAGGGTTTTGACCCTTCTTCTATATCTACATGCCTCTATTTAAAAAAAAAAAAAGTTATCGGATTATTTGATCGCATGGATTGTGCTTTTATTACTATTTTTGCTTTAATTACAGGGATTATGTTTTTATTACTATTTCTTAAATAGATTATGTTTTTATTACTATTTTTGTTGGGATGACATGGATTGTGCTTTTATTATGCTGAGATGACAGGGATTGTGCTTTTGCTGTGAAAAAAGCTGGAGCATCTTTGTAAGAGATAATTCGAGCCATCCGTTGCAAATAGAATTGGCATCAACATCTACGAGATAAGCAGCGTTGCAATCCCAACCGTTCGCTCTTAGTAAAATTGGCTCTATGATACCAAAGTGCGAGAGATGAAGGGTACTGCTTATCTCAACAGTTAAAGTTCTTGATAGCTTTAATTCGATTTAATTTTTGGATTCATATTGGCATTGGATTGGCATTATTGTGCTCCTCCTCCTCCCCCACTCAAATTTTCTATATGTTTGGAGCCCCATGTGTTGTGTGTGTTTCTGTCATCTGTTTGGTGTGTCTATCTGTGTAGTGTGGTTGTATTCTCTGAGAGCTGGAGGCAGAGGCATGCTTTTGGCGTGTCTATCTGTGTGGTGTGGTTGTATTCTCTGAGAGCTGGAGGCAGAGGTGTGCTTATGTTCTCATGGAGGCAGAGGCAGAGGCGTGCTTGTGTTCTCATGGAGGCAGAGGCCCAGGGATGACAGTTAATCAATTACTGAATCAACGCAACTTTGCCTAGGGATGAGAGTTAAATGAGGCATCCGAACCCTGCCCAGGGATCACAATTAACTGGGGCATACGATCACAGGTAAATGAGGCAAATGAGGCATTCTAGTAAATTTATTTTTAAACTCTTTGTATAGATCACTCTGATTATGGGTTGTGGGCTGCAAATAAAATTAGGTGAAGGAATCGAATTGATTTTAGAAATTTAATTCCGGTAACTTGATGTTCAGAGTTGTATGGTTTTTTAAATTAGAGAAACAGGGCCTGCCAATATGGCCACTGGGAGCATTTTTCTGGAGGAGAAATTCCTCAAAGCTTGCGGTTTCTTGGTGATCCTCTGCATCCATGGTGAGCGGTTTCTTGATTTTTTAATTTAGATCCTCTGAATCCATGCTTTTCGGTTTTTTAAATTAAATCTTGTTCATCCATGCTGAAGCGGTTTCATATTCATATTCCACAGGAATCCTATGCTGATCAGTGTGCCTCGCTGTGCCAGAGTATGAGATCCTCTGCATCGATGGTGAGGCGGTTTCTTGGTTTTTTAAATTAAGTCCTCTATATCCATATTTCTTGGTTTTTTTAATTAAATCCTCTGAATCCATGCTGAGGCGGTTTCCTTTGGTTTTTTAAATTAGATCATCTGCATCCATGCTGAGGCAACAACATAAATCCCTCGTTTGAAGCGTTTTTGAGAAGAAATTCCTGAGATCCTGCTGTAAAGTGAAGATGTTGAAAGATGGAGTTGGAGGACGTATCCGGTACATAGTGTGTGGACTTACGGGATTGATTAACGCCCTAACCCTTGCAAATATCATGTCTATGTGGATTCATCCCTCAGAGGTAAGCCTGTAAGCATTTTCTTGACGGACTATGCTAATTTTTTTGGGTGTCACTGTCGATTGCACCAAGGAGAATAGGGGATTTTATCAGAAATGCATACATATATGTGTGGCAAAGAGAATGTTCAGATTTCACTGCACTTTCTTATAAGATAATTCATTCATTTATGATGGATTTATAGTCATGGTTGTGATGATGTCATGATTCTGATAATAAATTTATGTATTGTTGTGAAAAAAACGTTGATTCTCTTACTCCAAGCTTCCAAAATCCAAAATGGTCACACTCCAATTATTTTTGCCAATGTTTTCATTTAATTGATTATATCTTCTAATTTGATAAATATTTGGGAACTTGGGTTCTTTCTCAGAACATCCTTGAAACTCATCTCCTTGCCATTGCATACTATAGCTAAGGATATATCATAAACCTGGGCCGAGGTTTCTCATAATCGGCATAACCATGATCTGGAGTTCTCCCTTGACCAATTCAGGCAGGGAGTGGAAGAGACCAAATTTACTTGGTGTTATAAGATGGCCTTTATTGGTGTTGGGCCAAGAGTGTTTTCTATTTGCCCAATTTGCAGTTATTGAATTTTTGGGCTTGGGTGGTTGGATTTGCTTACCAGTTATTTGCAATTATTGATTTCTTGGACTTGGGTGCTTGGATTTGTTCACAGTTATTTGCAATTGACTTTAACAATGCTCCTAAGATGACCTTGAATCACTTTTTGAAACCTCAAAGTCAAAACCATAATCATTCCTCCCATAATCCAAAAGCTTCTTTCTGGCCTTTTATAATAAAGCTAACAAAATTTGCTAAATTATTCATTATATCTGGAGAACATGAATTTACAGTGGTTTTGGGAACTTGGAATACAACATAAATGCTAAATTAATTATTCATTATATTTGGAGAAGTTTGATTACACTGGTTTTGGCAGCAACAGTGTTTTCTAGTTTTCCAGATTTGCAGTTTTATTGATTTCTTGGGCTTGGGTGCTTGGATTTGCTAACAGTTATTTGTAGGGATTCTAGTCTAGACCATGGAACTCCAACTCTACTCCAAAGTTTCTAGGGAACTTTTCCTTTTGGTAGGAGTTGCATTGGTGAGAAAATTACTCATCTCAGTTAGTTTACATGCCTTAGAATAGTCTTGCCTTTGTAGGGATTCTAGTCTAGACCACAGAACACCAACTCTACTCCAAAGTTTCTTGGGAACTTTGCCTTTTGGTAGGGGTTGCATTTGTAAGAAATTTACTCATCTCAATTAGTTTACATGCCTTAGAATAGTCTGCCGACAGAAACTTTGGCTATTATTTTATTTTGGACTAGGGAATAATATATTTTGTCTCCTAGTCAGAGTGCTTGTTTTCAAAAGAGGTTTTGAGTTGTGATCGATCTCTCTCATCCATTCTTCGGTGTGTGTTTGTCATTATTATTATATTCATATAAAATTCAATTGCTCCCACTCAGTATATTGTGGATACATCTGGAATTTCATAAGAATTTGTACACCATTATAATATATAAATAGATTATAGATATATTATATGCCAAATAGATTATATATATTATATGCCAAATTCATGGTTTTTTTATTAGTTCTCCCACTGCAGCATTCGTTCTCCCAGTGCAGCAGCGTCCTTTCTCCCGGATCGTTCATCACAGTGCAGCAGCGTCCCTTCTCCCAGTGACATTGAATCTAAGCACAGGGAAAAAAGGAAACCATTTAATTTCTTCCGTCAAAGGTAAGAAATTTTTTGAAATACATGTTTAATGAAAAAAGAATGTTCAGATTCATTTAATTTCTTGTATCATCCTTCAATATATGTATGTTGTATTAAATATATTTCCTCCTATTTTTTATTTTTTTACTTTTACTATCCAGAAAAATAATTATTCTCTTTTTTATTCTCAACTTTCAAAACCGTCAAAATCCATGTTGTGTTGGGAATGTTTGATTGATTATGTATTTTAATTAATTGGATGAATATGCCCAATGAGTTGTAGGCTATATGCGAGTATGATGGCTTGTATTGTATAGATATATCACCATTGCTGCAGAAAGATACACCATAGTGCAAATGGTGCAAAGGTTAATTCAAACCTTATTATCAACTTTCAATTTATTCATTGCCTCTAATTTCATCATATCTCTATGTTCTAACCTTTGCATTCACTTATCAAGTTATCAAATTAGGGGTTAGTCCCTTTGCTTAAAATATTAAATTTATTTCAAAAAGTTTTTTCTATTTTATAGATAACCCATAGATGACCACTAAATTTTAATAATTGTTGTGTTTTTTGCAAATGATTTAAAGGCCTGAAGAAAATACAAGCATGATAGGATAGATGAACTATCTACATGTCATGATAGAAGATATGAATTCATTATGTTATTATGACCCAAAATAAACTAGTAGTGATTTATTTTTCATCTTTATTTTGTAATTACTCTAAAAACATCATCACTATAATAAAAATGTTATTTTGTTTGAAAGGGCTAAAAACCCTTTCTCATTGCTCTTGAGGATGGACCATGGCCATCCTCAAGGGTTTCTGTCCTTCTCTCCACCTTACTTTTTCACTTACTTATTTTAGAACTAGATACTTTTAGTTTAATAGATTGCAAACTAAAATCTTTTAATGTATAGATTGATTGATGTGTTTTTATATTACTTGAATTTACATGTAGAATTTTGTGGAATGATTGTTTTCTAAGTTTCATTTATATGATTGTGTTTACAATGAATTTCTAATGTCCAAAATTTGATATGCAATGTTTGTATCTTTGTGTGTTTGCAATGTGTGGGATGGCCAAGACTTGATATCTAATGTTTATATCTTTGTGTGTTTACAATGCTTTTTGTGATGTCCATTATTTGATGTGTATATTTTTGTATGTGATGACCCAAATTTGATATGCAATGTTTGTATCTATGCATGATTATAATGTGTGGGATGACCAAGACATGATATCTAATGTTTATATCTTTGTGTGTTTACAATGCTTTTTGTGATGTTCATTATTTGATGTGTATATTTTTGTGTGTGATGACCAAAAATTGATATTGAATGTTTGTATATTTGTGGGCTTACAATCTGTGGGATGGCCAAGACATGATATCTAATGTTTGTATCTTTGTGTGTTTACAATGCTTTTAGTGATGTTCATTATTTGATGTGTATATTTTTGTGTGTGATGACCAAAATTTTGATATGCTGATGAAAATGGGAATTTGGGGGTTGCCAAAATCCCAATTTCTTTAAAAAAACAAGATCCTGGAGCCTGTTTCCTTCGTGATTTCTTCGCTGGTAGAGCATTCATCTCTCCATCATCATCAGAATCTTCCTCTGCACTGCATGCTATCTTTAACAAACATTTACATATAACAAATACATGATATTTGGATCAACAAGCTTGAACACAAGATTTAACTTAATTATACCATACGGACAGGCGTAGGCGTACACAATACTAGAACACGTTTCATATATCTATATAGAACAAATTACATTCCAGGCTAAGGCATTTCAGCCTTAAAACCCAACTCACAATCGACTACATCTTGCTCACTCACTATTTTACTCACAAATAAGATATATCTCACACCCTATCACATTACATTTATATAAGATGCATTAGGAAGAATTGATAAGATTTTCTCCTAGTTTTTCTACAATGAAAGCTCTCCAAAAGCGTGCATGGCTTTATCCATCTTATCTGCTTTAAATTATCCGCTTTAAATTCGCTTTTCTGCTTTAAAACAAGCTTTTCTCTATTCTGATCTTCTGGTCCAGTTTGCTCACTTAGTTGCTGGTTGCTCCCGCATTAGACTCCCGAGGCACAAAAATTTATGACCTCCTGGTCATATGCTTCTCCCAGTCTTCATAATATCAATTTTATCCACTGCATTCTTTCACTAGAACTTTGTGAGCTGCAACCAACCTCTGCAGTAACAGCCTCCTCTATTACACGATACCTCACCAAGCCCTCCGCACTCGATCTTTTGGCATCCTTCTCTAGGTTGCTGCAAATCTTCTCACCTTCCGCTGCCACCATCTGCACAATAGCAAGACCATAAACTCTTCATATTTAACTCAACTGTACCTCTTTCCACAGAATCTTACTGCTCTGATACCACCTGATGAAAATGGGAATTTGGGGGTTGCCCAAAATCCCAATTTCTTTAAAAAAACAAGATCCGGGAGCCTATTTCCTTCGTGATTTCAAATTTTAAATAATAATAAATTCCCAATTTTAAATAATCAATATAGTTTTCCCTTATATCTATAATTAGCCTCATCATTTATTTGAAAATATCTAAACTATTTATATTATCCCAACATATCAATATATAAAATAATTTTTAAAAGTATATTAAAATTAATCAAATTATAATATAATATATATTAAAAATATATTTAATCTTCCACACACACATAATATAATATTTAGTTATTATTTAATAAAACTATAAAAAATTTATAATACATATATTAATAATTATTATTAATGATTTCATGCAGATAAATATTTTATAAATAATTTATTTAATTATTATTATTATAAAGTATTAGTCTTCATTGTTATTAAATAATATTTAACTTATTATTAATTATTAATTATTAATAAAATTATAAAAATATATTATATTTTATTATTATTAAATAAATTAGAAAATTTATTTCCAAACTATTATTATTATTAATCTTATAAATTATATTATTGTTTTATTATTTTTTCAAAAAAAAAAAAAAAAAATTGTAAATTAAAAAAAAAAAAATAACTTTATGGTGAGTTTAAACTATAAATTATTATTATCAATAAAATTAGAAATATTATTAAAAAATTATTTAGCTATATCACTATAAACATTTAATTAATTATTAATATAATAAATATTTATTCCTTATTATTTAATTAATTTAAAAAAAAAAAAAATATTATTATTAAATAAAATTGGCAAATATTATTCTTCTTCTTCTTAGCTTCGTCCTTACTATAATCAAGACTTTCACTAGACAAAGAGGAAGAAAGCGATGAAGAAACAATAGGTGAAGAAATAAAAGGGTCAACTTTAGGATCAACATGAGGTTGATGTTGTTTAGGTGGAGGAGAACTCGGTTGAGAAGCAGTTTGGACATTCGGAACCATAGGGGTCAAAATTAACCAAATTGGAAAACCAATAATACATCTGGGAAGGGACAATGTTTCCATATAAGGAGAACTAATATTTTCAAAAGAAGGAAAAGGACCAGGATTCACGTCAGAGGGCTTCCCTTGATTTGTAGACTCTAGAATTGTTGCCATTAGTCTCAACCTAAGATCCACTAATGAATTATTCCATGGGAAGGATGTTATTCCACGGTCAATCAATTGATTTTAGAAATTAAAGACACAAAAAAAACAAATGGGTAACTAGACATAACGGTTTACCAAGAAACCGTGAACTCCAATATACACCTTGGCGAAGGAAGGACTTAATGTATGTGAAGGAAATCTCCCGAAATGTTATGCTCGGTGTATCACGGTATAAAAGGTGGCCGATTTTGTTACCTGTGGATGGATAGAAACCTATAGGGGACTCCCAGAATATACTTGACGATACATGGGTGTGCAGTCCGTAGTAGTGATGTGTAATGTGTAACCGTTCGATGAGATCGTTCCCATATACTTTTCATGCATGGAGCATCATCCAATATACTCGAAGGTTCACGTAGTATAATCCTATACACTTACGTATGTGGAACGAGATATCACCCCCGAACATGTCTCTAGCCTAGACCTCTAAATGTTTGTGTTAATTTTACAAATGCTCTTATAGTTAATTCAGGTGAAGTTTATAAATTATCTTCAACTATATTTCGATTTCAAGGCTCAAAATTCGATGTCACCTGAACACACTTATGATGCAACTAATATGACAAAAATACGTCTTTTCAATTTTGATGAAATCTATCTAATGTAGGGAAGAGGTGCAAACAATGATGCAACAAACAAGAGCTTCCTAACTAGATCTTTCAATTTGATTATTCCAATTCAATTCAAAGCATTAAAATATGCCAAACCATGTAATGTAATCTATGCATTATTCCTCGGAAAACTATATAAATGTAATCTATACACAATTTCCTTTCTGCTATGAAAATGAGAATTCTAACTATCCAAATGTGATCTATGTAAGAGAATTATTCAAAACGAACACAAGAGGATTCCAATGAAATCAAACGTAATTTGAAATTTCATGAACAAGGGACTCAAATTGAAATTGGGTGAAAAATTCAAAATTCAAAAGAAATGACACTCTAAGGCGATTAACACTCATACACAATTCAACCCCCCCTGTGATTGAGGAGGATTTTTTATTTTTTTTTGCAAAAATGAAAGAAAAAACATGCAATTTCACACTATGGAATTCCAATTTCACACACAAAACCATAGATGAAAATGCAAGGATTTTTCTTTTCAAAACACTTAATTTTTGAAATGAAGAAAACTAAGATACAAAATCTTAATCACTTATTCAAATGCATTTTTCAAAATGAGGACTCAAACAACAATTCATCCTAGCAGTCAATGACCAAACGAAATTTGTTTGCAAGTGACCAAATGATAAGAACAAAGAAAAAATCAAAATCAATTCTTAGCAAAGGAAATCAAACACAAATGCAAACCAAATAGAGGCTTTAGAGAGAGCATAAGACACTCAAGACTCAGGGAAGGTCAATCGGAAGTATGCTGATCAAAGAGACACTCAAAACAAGGGCAAGTTTTTTGTAAAAACAAAGGCCAACGCTGGTGCAGAAGAGGCACCAGTGCTTTGCAACAATTGTACAGAGTGGACCCAGGTGAGGTGCAATGCTTTGTTAGAGATACTGGGGGTGCGTTGGTCTAAGGATATGGTATTTTGACACAAAAATTGCAAAATAGTATCAATGAAATCACTTCCTAGGTTTGTTCTTGGCTAGGTAAAGCAATAAAAGTCTATTAAGGATGTAATAAAACATAATGAAAAAAGGGACCACCAAGGGAATACATTGTTCCCTAGTGGAGTCGTCAATTTCTTAAACGAGATCTGTAATTGCAAACAAAAGTATCTCCCCTAGGTTTGGTAGCTAACCTACAACAAGAGAGAAACAAGGAGCTCAATGCTTTCCTTAAAGTAAATAGATGATGTAATGAAGCCTACCTAGAATCCGTTGCGGGCTTCGCTCCTTCTCTAGCTTGAATGCTCAAAACTCATGACGTCTTAGTCAAAACTTTAAAATCCCTGGTAAAACTTAAACGGTTTCAGTCAAACTCACATTTAATCAATAGCTTCAAGAGCCTATTGCAAGAAAATTCAATCTCATCTTTGAAAAAGAATGAAAAATGAAAGCTGAGCAGAGATTCCTCTTCTTAATATTTAAAATAGTCATATTAAAATAGTTAAATAGATCACATTGAAAATATCAAAAATAAATGACAGGAGTAGAACTCATTTAAATTAAAGTCAAAATGAATTTATCTTATGCTTCTTGTTTTTTACGGTCTTCTAAAGATGTTGAATCACTGGTGGGTTCACTGCTTGAAGATGTACCGTTTTCAGAATGGTATGGCTCTTCTTGAACATGCAATCTCGGTAGTTGTGGTGGATAAAAAGAGTAATTTGAAGCTTAATCAACATGATCAGACCAAGATTTATTCTCAAAAAAATTAACATCTCCGCTTAAAACAAACTTTTTGGTAACTCGATTGTAAAGTTTGTAGGTCTTTGACTACTCACTATAGCCTACGAAAATACATATTTCACTCCTATCATCATGCTTCTTTCTTAAATTCTCAGGGACATGTGAAAAAGTTATTGATCCAAAAATTCTAAAGTGAGATACATTTACCTTTTTACCATCCCATGCTTCTTGAGGTACTGTATCTTGGAAACTGCTTGTTGGAGATATGTTGAGAACATACACTGTTGTCGAAATTGTTTCATCCCAATAGTCATTTGACAACTTCTTCTCACGAAGCATACGTCTAGCCATGTTCATGGTTGACTCATTTTTCCTTTCTGCTACTCCATTCTATTGTGGAGTATATCTTGTTGTGTTCTGCATTATGATTCCTTGTTGTTGAAAAAAAACTTTAAAGTCATTGGAGCTGTACTCTCCTCCTCTATCTAACCTGAGGACTTTTAAAGGCTTTCCACTATGTTTTTATGCTTCTACTTTGAATTATTTAAATCTTGAGAATGTATCTGATTTATTTTTGAGAAAATAAACCCATGTCTTCGTGCTATAATCATCAATGAAATCCAAAAATAAAGACTACCACCAGTGGACTGTGTCTACATTGGGCCACATATATCTATATGGACTAGCTCTAAAGTCTCTTTTTCTCTAAAGGAATATGTGGGCAATCTTTCTCTTTTATGCTTGAATAGAACACAAATTCCACAATTACAACCTTTTTCATTCATGACAGAGAGGCCAATGACCATTGAATTTTTTTGAAGTATACCTAGACTCTTGAATGGGATGTGGCCATACCTAGAATGCCAAAGCTGAGATTCAACTATTCTTGACACATTGTGGGAAAACGACTGTGAGAGGTTTCGACTTTTAAGATTCAAAGGAAAAATCATATTCTTGTTTTTTTCAACCTTAAATGCTATCAGTCTTCTATTGAGAAGTTTGTCATAGATATAACATTTGTTTCCTTTGAATATCACATCATAACCATGTTCCATCAATTGTCCTACACTAATGAGTTTATGCTTCAAATTTGGAACATAATAAATATCAGGTATGTATTTTTGTTGGTTTTGTTTGGTAAGAACTAGGACAATACCTTTTCCTTCAGCTTTAATACAGGAACAATCTCCAAGAGTAATTTATGATGTTATGGAAGGATCAAGATAAGAACGCAGATTTTTATTACCTATCGTATGATTATTGCAGCCACTATCCAGCAACCAAAGGGCCTCACTATGAGTGTCTTCAAATAAATGGCAAGAAAGAAACATGGTGTGAGATTCTCCTTCATTGTTCAAGATATGGGCATTGCCTATGTACCAATCTGTCTATTTCTTTTATCATTCATGTTCATAATGCCCAAATTTCTTGCAATAATAACATTGGACATTAGATTTTCTCCATGTTATGCTTCTCTGAGTTTGGTTTTGTGAAGTTCTTCATTGCACTGATGCATGATGATGTTTTGATCTTCCTTTGCCTCGGCCTTTGCCTTGCTTTTTTCCACCTCTATATCCTCTACCTCCGCCATTACCAATAGAGAGTTGTGCTTTGAAGGCTTGTTCCATGGAATATTCTGCAAAGTTGAGTCTTGTTTCATGTGCCAAAAGTGATCCAACCAATTATTGTACTGAGAAAGTTGTAAAATCTTTGGATTCCAGAATGGTTGTTACAATCATGTTATATTTCTTGGGCAGGCTTCGAAGGACTTTTTCAGCAATCTTCTTATATGTATGGTTTCACCAATGAGTTTGATCTAATTTACTATTCCCATGACTCTAGCTGTGTACTAGTCCAAATTCCCTGTGTCAGTGATCTTCAAGGTTTTGAATTGGGCTCTCAATGTATGCAATTTAACTTTCTTCATCGTACCTTGATACACAATTTCCAAAATATCCCAAGCTTCTTTTGTTGTGGATGCACCAAGTATTTTGTCGTGGATGCACCAGTTATTTTGTTGTGGATGCACCAGTGATTTTGTCAAAGATAGAGTCATCCATTGATTTTTGTATCCAACATTTGGCTCTGTGCTCTTTCTTTTTTAGTTCAATAGTTGCATCCCTCTGATTATTGGTCATGGTCACCCATGCTTCTTAGGTCGGCTCTACATAGGAGTTTTGAAGTGTATCCCAACACTCTTGTGCTTGCAGAAATGCCTTCTTTCTTAAAGACCAAAACTCATAATTCTTTCCAAACAGAGTCGGGGTCTGTGGCAAAGAATTGCAAGAAGCCATTTTTAAATGGGGATACATGTCTTTCTAGTCAAAAAAACAAAAAAACAAAAACAAAAACTTTGACAAAGCTTCTTGAATAAAACCCAAAAAAAATAAAATTAAATGACTCCTTTTTCTAGCTCAAAACTTCCCAAAGACAAAAAAAAAAAAAAAAAAAAAAAAAAAATTGAAAAATATCTCTTTACACTTTTAAAATCATGAACCTTAAAAAATCCTAAAATAATCTTATTTTTAATAAAACATTAAAACAAAATATGTTTATTTTAAAATCTTTAAACCCCCTTAGAGGCTATGAACAATAATTTTTAAAAGAGCCGTGATAACATAAGGTCTCCTAAAAAAGCTTGAAACAACACATGATTTTCCCTTTGTTTAAAATGAGACTTTCCAATATTGTCTGGGCACGAGCCACGAAAAAATGAGATTTGCTTTGACTTCAATCTTGTATTTTAAAAAATAGTTATGTTTACGTTATTTCATGCTTTTATGGGACTCTTTACATTAGTGAGATTTGTCGCTCGATTAATTAAAGGATTCGTGAGCATGTCGCTAACATTAAGCATGGTCGGACCTGCTCTACTTTAGGAGAGCATGCAGATAAATTTAAGCATCACATCTACATTGAGGAGACCCAAGTCATTGCTAGGTTTAGTCATTTCCATCATCGTAAATTAAGGAAGCCCCTAGAAATCGAAAAAAGACCCAATAATTTGAACTAAGGAAGGCCCTAGAAATCGAAAAAATGCCCAATAATTTGAATAGAGATGGCTGGATTATTAGTAGAAGTTGGGTCTCTCTCCTGTCCTCCTAGTTTTTTAGGTTTCTTTTTGGGTTAATTATGTCTGTTTATTTATTTGTGTAGGTATTGGTGTCCTTTTTATAATATTTGTTGTTGGTTTATTCTTCATTAGAGTTTATATTCTTGATCCTTCATGTTTTTTTAAGTATTTTATCATCCTATTCATTCTTAACTACTTTTAGTATTTTTGTTATTTGTTTAATGGGTCTCAACCCTGTATTTTATTGGTGAATATATATATAATTTAATTGTGTATATTTTTGTTTTATTTGATTTATTTTCTATTAATTATTTTTATTTTATTTTTGTTTTCATTAATTATTTGTATTTATTATATGATCTTGTGCCGATTAGGGTCTTGACTCCTTTTCATAATTTTTTAGTTACCTTGTTTGGAGTTTGACTTTGATTCTTCTTGTTAGTTATATTGTTCGATTATTTCTCATTCATAGAATTTTTTATAATATTTGATTTTAATAAATAAATTTAAATATTATTTTTCAAAAACTAATCATTTAATATAGTTGTTACTTAATAATATTTGTTTTTAATAAATTAATATCATAATTTAAATATTATTGACTTTGGTTTTTGTTTTCTTTTATTCTTGTTAGTTATATTTTTCAATTATTTCCCATTATTTAAAAAAATAAAAGAAATAATATTTGATTTTAATAAATTAATATAAGCATTATTTTTCATAAACTAGTCGTTTAATATAGTTGTTACTTAATAATATTTGTTTTTAATAAATTAATATCATAATTTAAATCTTGATTTTTTTATTCTTGTTAGTTATATTTTTTATTGTTTCCCATTAATAGATTTTTTAATAATATTTGATTTTAATAAATTGATTTAAATGTTATTTTTCAAAAATAACAATTACTTGAGATTATGGTCTCAACATTGCTCTTTGTTTAAGTCGTTGCCATGGTTTGCCTGTTCATGTGGTCCTGATGATAAACCACATTGGTTAGTTCGAAACACGTCGTCCAAAAAAATTATGTTGTGTGATTTCTACCGAAAGACTTTTCGTAGTTCCAGCTTTGTCATTTTGTCAAATAGAGAGAAATCATGGAGCCCTCATTTTTTTTTTTTAATTTGGCTTCCCTATTTAACGCACTTCATAATAGAGATGAGTTGCATTGAGTTTTTTTTTTTTACTTCCTTGTTCAATATATTTCACAATAGAGATGAGCTGCATTGAGGCGCTTTTTTGGTTGTTCCCTAAGTTTTCCACAGTGATCACACGTGCTCCTCTAAGCATGCGTGCATTGGGGCGCTCAAAAAAAAAAAAAACTACCTTTCCTAAACACAACGAATAGTGATTTTTCTTGGCCCTCACAGCAGACAATGATTTTTCTTAGCCCTCAACGGTTTGGAAACAACTTATTTCTTGGAAGTTAGCTTCTACTCCTCCTTGATTTCTTTTGCGGCTCTCATGGAGTCTTATGGAGACTAAGCTCTGATACCATGACAAAGAATGAAAAAAAAAAGGTGGATCAGAGATTGGTTTTCTCAATATTCAAAATAGCTAAATAGATTACATTGAAAACATCAACAATAAATGACTAGAGTAGAACTCAACTAAACTGAAGTAAAATTGAACTGTCTATGAAACCACCTAGCAAACAGGAATCAAATGTGATGACATCTAGCAAACAGTAATTAATATCTCAAGAATCTTTACTCTACAATTGCATGAATTCTTGTTAACCATGAGAAGCTCAAATCATATGATCTTGGTCTTTGCGGGCTAGGAAGAAGATGATAATTTAGTGAATATGAAAGTCAAGTATATAAAACATTTAATAAAAAAAATAAAAATAAAATCTTAATAGATAAAATATTATTAAAAAAACTATGGGTTGGAAAAATTTGAACCGAAAACCCACCAATAACAAATTGAATATTTTCACTTAATTTTTATTTTTATTTTATTTTTATATAATCTAATTAAATCAAAATATGTTTTCATAACACATTACTCTCAACACATTACTTTTAATTTTTTTATTATTTAATTCAATTAACATATAAATCAATATAACATAGTCTCATATTAAAATGTAAAACACCTCTTCACGCAACAATTATTCCTTTATTATTAATAATTAATATACATTAAAATTCTTCTTCAACAATCTTATCCAACTTTTATATTTTAAACGATGAAAACGAATAACAAAATTATCATCATTTTTTTTAAATGATGAAAACGAGGAACAAAATTATTAAAACAATTAAATTTAATATAATTTAAATTTATGGTTCAAGCTCACGTGTTGGGCGTGTCCGCCATGATTTTTCGATTTCTCTGGTTTGTCGATCATGATTCTTTAATTTCTCTAACCAATAACCATCTCTCATTATCTTCTTTTCGAACTCAACGTGCTCGCTTCTCAGAGGTTGTGCTGGTAACGAGTTTGATTACATGGGTTGAGAAACCGTTTGGTCCCAAGCACCTTTGAGTCATGTGACCAATGAAAATGGAGGAAATGGGAGCACCTTTGAGTCCTGTGAGCAATGAAAATGGAGGAAATGTGCATATAAGCTGTATTACTCTTTCGCTAATGTTGATTGTTGATTTCTCGAATATTTTTCTATCAGACGGATATAAGTGCAGACAAATAATTGAGCACGCCCATGTTCGTATGATTATGGAATATTCAAAGAACCAACAATCGAAATAAAGATGGTATCGCATGACCACAGTTTAGAAGATTGAACTCCAGCACAAATTAAGGTAGAGTTCTCAAGTTTCAATTTGAATTTTTAAAAAAATAATAGGTTTTCAATATATGGAAATTTTGATAATATACATTTCTTAGATTTAAATACTTTTTTTTGGGTATGTTTTCATTTATATATGGCGTTCTTTTTGGTTAATTTAATTCAATTTAGGAAAATATTTTTTAAAACTTGAGTTCAAATCGTTAAATCTGTACAATTTGAGTGCTCCATGGGCTTTTCAGGCTATGGAATCCATTTAAGCATTCAAAAAATATTTTAAACTACAAAAAAATCACAATCTTGATTGAAATTGTTTCACTAGATTCACACACATTTTTTTTGCTTATTTTATTTATTTATTTTGATATATAAATAAATTTCAACAATTCATAATAATATAACTATGTTTTAAATACAATTCGCCCACTCTAAACTCAAAGCCCTATAAACTTTTTCTCTCAAACCTCTTTTAATTTCAAAAATTTTAATGCAAGAATTTCAGGCAGCATACACCAGATTATGGCCTCCACTCAAATAGCTCTCATCCCTAAGAAATCGGATGTTGACTCCTTTAAAGACTTTAGGCCGATTTCCCTATGCAATATCACTTTCAAAATTATTACAAAAATTATTGCTGAAATGATCAAATCTACCTTAGCCTGTTTTTTATCGAAGGACCAGCACGCTTTTTTGAAGGGTAGGAACATATTGGATGTTGTAGCCAACACGCAAGAAAGTTTATATTCCATGTTTACAAACAAATCTAATGCTGCCATTTTGAAAATTGATCTACAAAGAGCATATGATTCCTTAGATTGGGGGTTTATTAGATGTTTATTGGCTAAGATTGATCTAAGATCCAACAATATTAAGTGGATCATGGCTTGTGTGGAGAATGTAAGCTATGTTGTCATTATTAATGGGATCCCCTCCCCTTTTTTTCATGCAGAAAGAGGTCTACGTCAACGCTGTCCCTTATCTCCTTTGCTGATTATTTTGACAACGAACTCTTTAAGCCTTCATATTAACATTGCAGTCAGTGAAAATAGATGCAGACCATTGAAGATTTGCAGGAACAATTACATTTTGCATAACCTGTTTGTTGATGATGTGCTCATCTTCGCAATGTTGTGCAGAATCACTTGGTCATATCTACATGTCATTTTGAGAAGATTCCAAGATGCTACTGGTCTTCATATAAATAAGTCAAAGTCTACTCTGTTCCACAATGATATCAACATGGAAACAACTGAATGGGTCTCAAGGTTGTTTGGGATAGAAATGAAATCCATAAAAAATGGATTTAAATACTTAGGATTCCATCTCAAAGCAAAGGGATATTCAAAAGCATATTGGTTATGGATAATTGACAGGTACCACAAAAAGATATCTATTTGGGAATATAGGAGCCTATCACTGGCTGGGAGGATTATCCTGGCGCAAGCTGTCTTAACTCAACTGGCTGTTTATTGGGCACATTTATTCTCTCTCCCTGCGAGTATCATCCAGAATATGAATAAGATTACTGCAAATTTTATTTGGGGTGGCAAATCAGAGCAGAGGAAATACCATCTTGTTAAAATGGATAAGCTCTCAAAGCCGAAGAATTCAGGTGGTTGGGGACTGTTGGACCTGAGATCGTTTTGGAAGGCGCTACTGTGCAAATCGTTATGGAAGGGGATCTATGGAGAGGGCCCCTTGAGCAGCATAACTAAAATGGAATACATGGGCGGTAAAGACATCGTACATTGGTACAGAGTAGGGGGGATAGGCTCCAAGTATGGGTTTGCTATTTGGCTCAGCTTTCGAAAGATTGAATACTATTTTCTGAAGAACTTGATATGGAGCTTCCAATCCGACAACAGGCTCTTCATTGGAACAGACTATTTTATAAGCAGGTGTGAGAAAATTTATGTTCATGTAAATATGCTAAGTTTTTTCCATAGAAAGGGCTTCTTCACCTGGGATAAACTCATTGCAGCATGGCAGGGCCCGATCCCACTGTGGAGAGAGGCTGACAGCTTGGGAATGTGTGATTTTTTAGCAAGACAGTGGAACATAATCAGAGACGGCCTGATTAGCAGTGGCATATATCATTCTCTACCTGAAGATGTTTTGGTATGGAAAGTGCCAAATGCAAGGTCCCAGGTTTGCGTGAAAGATATCTATTTAAATTTGATTGGGTTAAAAATAGCGTAGGCTGGCCCTTCTTTTCCTTCCATCTTCTAGAAAGCGGATTTCCTCTCAAATTAATGCTCTTTGCATGGTTGGTGTTCCACAATAAAAATTTGTCCTAGGATAATCTAAAAAAAAAAAAAAAAACTGGCATGGGCCGGGTTTTTGTTTATTATGTGAAGCAATAAAGGAAAGAAACCTCCATATGTTCTTCCAGTGCCAGAAATCGCGATTACTGTGGGGTGAACTGGCTGACATACTTGGTTTCCCTGTTGTGTCACATGCCTCTATATAGGAAGCTTTCATCTGGTGGAATGGGCAACGTGCATCTTGGAGACCAATTATCATCACAGTCCTGTGGTTTGTCTGGAAATGGAGGAACAACGTAATCTTTAGAGCCAGGAAAGAGCCCTTCATGGCTATTTTACAAAATGTTGTTTCCTATTATGAATCGCTTCCGACAAAGAATCGAAAAAGAAAAACTGTAAATGGGAACAGGCAAGGAGATGTTATCTCGAGAACCCCAAGGGCTTTTCTCGATGGCGCTGCTCAGCATGATTCCTGTGGATGCGATGTTCATATTATCATGGACGAGAAACTTCATTATCTTATCTCGTGGAATGGAGGAAAGGGATCAAACAGTATGGCTGAGGCGATGGCTTTGGCGGGTCTTCTATCTTTTTGCATCTTTTTTGATATTCACTCTGTGTCAATCTATGGAGATTCTAAAATTATGGTTGATCATGTTATGGGTAAATGTTGTATCAGTTGCCCTCACCTAGCGGGCTGGACAGATAGAATTATGTATCTGTGGGGTAAGGTACAGGGGTGTTCCATTCAACACATCTACAGGTCAAAGAATCAACAAGCTGACTGCTTATCTAAGGAAGGATTGCTAGCTCAAACATGTAATTGGTCTATGAAGGTAATATCTGTCGGGGTTTCTCTGCCCATACAGGAGTTCTCCCTCCCTGGCTTCTAAATGCTATGATTTTTTACTGGTATGTTCTGTTTTTGTGATCTTTTGACACATATCCCTATATATCTCGTATAGGCATGATGTATATTTGGTGACTTTCCCATGGCAATCAGTTTATTCCCGGAGTTTACATGCTACTGTCACGGGAAACTCCTGTATCTGACTTTTTTTGTTTCCAGTTCCATAGAGTCCTCGATGCACAGGGCATCCGATATGTTTTTTCCTGTTTCAAGCACACTTTCAAAGTTTTTGATGTACTATCTGTTTTATATTGCCTCAATATAATGCGTTCTGCTTTTTCGATCTGAAGGGAAAAACTCTTAATAATACAATACCATTATAAATGTGATTCAATTTGCCAAAAACACATCCACAATAACCGCTTCTCTCTAGTGCTATTACCCTAAGCATTGTATACCTACAAACGAAAAAAATTGTGTGGATAAAGTATGAACCATGGATTTCTAGGTTAGATCAAGTTTAACCAAACTATTCGCTATTGAAACCAATTTAAAAATTTAAAAATGTGTTAATTCCCAAGGATTTGTTAACTATGCTTAAAAGTGAATTGCTAGCTATAATTGAATTAATCCGACCAGAATGTCATAGAAAATGTACATAGACTCTTTATTGTTTTAAAAGTACAAATAAATTAGAAAGCAAAAATTAAACAATTTTTTAAGTAGTATTTTAAAATTTGTTGGTAGATGTGAAATCAATTATTTGACTTAGTTTTTATAAATCTATTAATCCAGGAGGATCCATGAAAAGGCCAATTTTGAAAGTTTGCAGATTCAAATGAGACTAGCACCATAGAGATCAAAAAAATGAATCGAACGCAACTCGAATGACCTTAATTAGTGTTGGTATGAGAAATTTATGCCAGTATGAAGTCTGGCAAATACAACAAAAAGTGTGTAGTTGGGGGCCACAGGGTGCTACGTGTGAGCTTCCAAGTGTGACAAGTGGTGGGACTGTACACTGATTGGGCACTGAATTGGCACGTCGTGGTAGTTAATAAAGCGACTGACTGGGCAGACTCATGACAGTTGTGAACCAATGGTGCAATGCCACATAACCCAATTGAGTGGCACCACATGGCACCGCAGTAAGGGTCTAAAAGGTTGACAACAGTAGGTGAATAATTGGAAATTCATGGGTTCAAACCCTCTACCTCCCATACGAGAGAGAAATGAATTACTATTACCCCACCAAACCCTCTACCTCCCATACGAGAGAGAAATGAATTACTATTACCCCACCAAACCCGCTTATAACATGGAATGGGTGCATTCCTATTTAAGTTTGTTATGGTTGAAGTTTGAAAAAAAAAAAACGAAGGGCAGTAGGTCGTGGAGCCAACTCGCAGACTTGCCACCACACATACCACCTCAGCTTATGGGCCCAGCAAACCATACAATGAACGCGTTCAAACAAAGGTTCCAACCGTTGCAACATGCCATTGTTTAATAGGCCACGATCAACAATGGAGGCTCTAGTTGTTCAACAGTGCCACGCCATATTATCAGAAAAATTCAGAGGTTCTACAACCAGTGCACAAGTTGCAATGCCATATGACCCTCGCAATGTTGTTTCAACAGAATGGAGCATGGAGCACTGGTGTAATGGTGTAATATTATATTAGTGTTTCAACCAAATTTTTAAAGTGTTATTTCATTCTATCTCTGTCAAGCATGAGGGGAATTTTGAGGTCTAAAATGGGTCTCGTAAGGAAATTGTTAAACTCATATGGAATGCAAACATCTATATTAAAGATAAGCAATAGATTGCATATATTATTGATACAATATACATTTATAGTATATTGGGGTGACCATTAAATTCCATATTCCAAAGTCTCTTGAACTCCGGTGACAATTATAGTGATTACAAATATTTTCTCACTCCACTGAAATCAGAACTTTACTCTCCCTGGATCATAAAATATATCTTTATGATACTTGTATAATAGGCAATAAACTAATCCAATTAAATCTCAATATACATATCAATTTAACTCTGTGTATGCCAGTGTTTGCATCTTCACAATGTAGAGAAGGGATATTTAAGCATAGTTTACAAGAGATTTAAGACGGTTCAACGCTCAAACTTTACCAATTCAACGCAAATTGTTAACTTCCAGATCCAGTCGTTGTTGCTTCTTCTTCAGTATTTCGCTGTTGTGGCATGCCTTGTTTTAATCAGGAATCCATGTAAATCTCCCAAAAAGATTAGTTGTCTATTACAATCAATATGTACATGTGCATGCCAATGGTGTTTAACAATCAAGAGGGCCTCCCTCATGGTTTGAGTTTACTTCTACATTTAAGAAACAATTTTACCCTCTTGGTTATACAAAAAAGGCTATAATGGAATGGCAAACTTTAATATAAAATAAAGGACAAGTAGTTCAATGTTATACAAAGGAATTCAGGAGAAAGGAATTAATTTTAGGTATTTCCTTATACACTCAAGAAATTTTGCCTAAATATATTGGTGGACTACATGGCTATTTACGACATATTATTTTTCTATTTAATCTATTAATTTTGATGAAGCTTGTGTACAAGCTACCCACCTTGAAGCTATGGGTAAAAATGTGTATTATGATTTCACGGAAAAGCAATAATTCAAGCTAAGCTTAAAGGAAAGAAGACTACCATGGTGAAGAAAGATGAAGCGAAACTAACATGCACCCATTATAAGAAAGAAGGGCATGACGATGGTCACTATTATAAGTTTCATCCAGAATTAAGGCCAAAGTAGTTTGAGGCAAAGGGATACAAAAGATTAATGCCACATAACCATAGGATTTGAGTTCAGACTCAGGTGATGAGGTTAAAATCTAAGTTGCAGGAGCACAAGGTAAAACTAGTTTACATTCTAGTTCAATTCCTTTTTTCACAAATACTTAACGATGAAAAGAAAATAAGTGAATTGTTTCACATAAGAGTGATCACTAAGCACACAAAAGTAGACAATGCATTCTACAGTGGATCTCAAGTCAATTTAATATCTAGAGATATTGGTAATAAGTTGGGTTTGGAAACTAAACCACATAATAATCCATATCCTCTTGGTTGGGTATGTGATAATGCCAAGCTTCAAGTCACTAAACAATGCAAACTAATATTTGCCATAACATCTAAATCAATGGTTGAAGTATATATTGAAGTGTTGTCATTGGATATATGTGGTATAAGACTTGAGAGTCCATATCTATATGATAGAAAGGTTGTCTTTTTCAGAGAAGAAAACAAATATCACCTCACTAAAGATGGAGTGAAATATATTGTTCACACACATAAAATGAAAACAAATTTATCAATAATTAGTGTAGTACAAATGAAGAGGTTGATAAATTCTAGTAAAAGTTTTGTGCTTATGATAATAAGGGTTAAAGCCGCTGACACGGATAAAGTTTTCTAAGCTTATGATCAAAAGCATAATGAATTGCTTGAGATTGTTTCTAACTATGATGGGTTGTTTTAGGATCCAAAAAATTTGCTTCCTAAAAGGGAGAATGAGCATGAAATTAAATTATGTACATATGCCTCTTTACCTAATATTGGCATGTATAGGATGCCAACAATCGAGAATGTAATCTATTTGACTAAATTGGATTTGAGGAGCAGATATCATTAGATATGTCTTACAACAGGTGGGATTTGGAAGACTGCTCTCATTGACATAACTTGTTCAAAATGCTAATGATGCCTTTTTGGCTTTGTAGTGCCCAAGAAATTTGCATGCATCTGATGAATGATGTATTTTGATCATTTCTTGATAATCTTGTAATTCAAATGTATGTAAAATTAACAAAGTAATAATTCTTCAATTCATCACTTATATTCTTGAGCTATATTTCTCTAGCCAGTGCGAAACGAGCCTTTCGGTGGGGAGGCACACAGTAGAAAACCTTTGATATGTTGAAAGAGAAAATTAGCATGGCACCAATTTTGACACTAACAAATTTGTAACAACTATTTAAGATTGAAACCGATGCCAATGGATACGTATTAATGCAACATGGTAAGGCATGGATTGAGACTAGGAAAGTGAGGGAAATTTACCCGCACCTGATAAATGGCTAGAAACTCTTTTGGTGGTCAAAATGCTGCTAATGGAGAGGATTGATCTAGGAGAATTTATAAAAAGATCAATTTTCAAAGTCTGTAGATTCAAATGAGACCAATGCCATTGTGTAGATCTCAAAAAATATAATCTAACACAATTTGAACTGCCTCAATCGGTGCGCATATGAGAAATTTATGCCAGTTTGAAGTTTGGCACAAACATAAAAAAAATTGTGCAAGTGGGACCCACAACATGCCACATGGCAGCTTCCAAGCACAACAAGTGGAGTGGTAGAACCGTACGTTGATTTCACACTGAGTTGACATCTGCGTGGTAGTCGAGGGAATATTTGTGGCGGTGGTGGACTTATAGTGCGATGACATGTGACCCAATTAAGTGGCACCACATGGCAACATAGTAAGGTAAAAAAGGACGCAAGTGTCGGGTAAATAATTGGCAATCAGAGATTTAAACCCTTAACCTCTCATTAAATGTGGCAATTACCTACCATCATTATAAGCTTATGAGACTCGCTTATAACGTGGCATGGATGCATTCCTATTTAAGTTTGTATGGTTGAAGTTTGAAGAAAAAGAACAAATGGTGGCAAGTCGTGGAACTGGCCCATAGACCTGCCATCGCACATGCCACCTCATGCTATAGGACCAACAAACTATACAATGAATGCCTTCAAACAAATTTTCCAACTGTTGCAACATGCCATCGTCAACAATCGAGGCTCCAGTTGTTCGATGGTGCCACGCCATATTATCACAATGGTTCGAAGGTTCTACAATCAGTGCCATAAGTTACAACGCCATATGATTCCCACAATGTTATTAGTCCCTGCCTCTGGCATAACAGGGACTATAGCGATCGATCGATCGTTTGACCGCCTATTAGTTGATCAGTTGACCCGTTTTTTTTGGTTTTCTTGTATTTTAACCAAAGTTTGATCATAAAAATTTTATTCACGTAAATTTTATCCAAAGTTTTAACACTGAAAGCATTCTACCTCTTATTAGAGGCTTCACGTGGCCTGATGCAAGAAAATTGCGACAATACCATTTTATCCAAAGTTCAAACAACCAATATACTTCAAAGCCCTTTCGAGGTCTTTTCCACATGTATATCAAATCTCCTTCCACATGGCTATTAGCATGCAAGGCCCCTTCCATATGGCTATTAGCATGCAACTCGATATGGTAAAAGATAGTCGCCCCTGCCCAGAAGTGTCTGCAAGATTTCAATTGCAGTCTTTGGACGTGCTCTGTTATCTACACGCTTGAGTCGCTTGAGTTTGTAAGATTTCAATTCTAGCCTTTCGATGTAATTCATAGCTAGTTGCACCAGAGAAAGGCAGTGGCATTGTAGAAGGTAGTGGCATTGTAGTTTGTGACCTGACAGACCTAGTATGTATCAGACTCTCTTTTTGTATTTGGGCAAACTTTAGATGCAACTAACTCCGGAGAAGTACCTTACTTGTTATTTTATGTTATTCCACTAGCTGCAAGGGATCTACCTGTAGAGGATCATGGAGAACCTGTTAATTTAAAGCATTAATTTAGCACTGTGGCTTCAAGGTGAACTTACCAAAACCTTAATCAAAAACTCAACGAGAAATGCATCCATTTCGTTCTTTAATTTCCTCTGCTTTGAATGCATCATTTTGTTTTTACTTTAACTGTTTCTATTTACTGCAGGCACTATTAATGATATTGAACATGAAAACCTTACTCAAAAAATCAATGGTAAATGCCTCATTTAGTATTCTCAAGATCTTTAAGGTCTTTGGGAAATTTAAGATAGCAGATAAAGCATTTTGACACTCATTAAACTCAGCCATGCCCCGGCCCAAGACTGATGTCATGTATGATATTCAAATATCAATGAACATGAGAAGAATACTGTGTTCTGGTGCATTCGAGAGAATGAGCCAAAATATTCTGCAAAACTAGGAAAGTAGAGTTTTTATTGAATTACAATTCTGTTCATATTTTATTATAATTTAAGTTTATTTAAATTGAAAAAGTTTTTGGGTGCTCAAAAAATTGATTATATTTCAACCATAGTTGGGATTTCTACCCAATTCTTATCAAATTTGTAACTGACAAGAAAATATATACCGTAGAAAAGTATGTTTTCTACATTTGTGTATAGTAAACTGTAACAAAGAAAACATCTTTCAAATCATTAATTAAATGCAGATTGTAATTAGGAGGTTTTTCAATCACATACCTAAACTGCAAGCAAAGGAAGAGACCGACCGTCTGCACAAATAGAATGGTTCAGAGGAAACAATAGTTCCTAAATATAGCGAGGACTTTTGTGAAGGAGAATTTGGTCAAGAGTGGCGTCTACAATGATATCTGTAAATTGGGAACCCTCATCATTGCATTTGATATTTAGAAAACCGTCAGGAGAGTCAACTAATCTGCCAATGAAAGGGTAGAAATGAAGGAGCACCTTTTCCAGGCTCCATTTCAACCGCTCAATTGTTACTTCATGCGAATTATTAACAAATCCATGTTGGAAGAAGAGTACAACCTGAATGTAGTTGGCCTCTGCTAGCTGAAGATCAAATGGAGAAAGCGAGCAATGCTTTTCTTGTGTTGGATTTGCAGGACAGACTATGGAACTACTCACTGTGCTTACACTGCAAATGGAGAATAAGTTTTCTACTGCATAGAGGGAAAATTATAGTGCAAATCCAACCGCAAAATTATAGCAAAACCTGAATGGGTCTAGGTTTTATAGCTTCATGTGCCTCTGACTAAATTATGATCTACCAGACTTTAAACGAATTACTTTAGCTTTTGGCGGGTTCTTCAGTTCACACACGTCACCGACCAAATCCAGAGGTGCTACACATCTGTAACCTTGCTAACGTTGCTCCTACACCGCAAATGAAATTTGCTTCCAGAAACATGTGTCATACATGCAGAAGGGTCACACATATGTAACCTTTCATGACAAAATGGGGCCACGTAGTATTTTAGATACTCAAATAAAAGATGGCGGGACGTCAGTCCTTGATGTGCCCAAGACGTGCAGGTTCCGTGCATGTGCCTATCTACTGAGAAGTTGAAAATTGAAATAGGAAATACCCATGCTAATCCCATTCTAATTGTGGTCGAGAGTAGATAGTGAACATCCAATTCTCAGCGCAGTTCCTCTGAATCTAGTCAAAAATCAAATTGTTGTTCCCATGGCAGCCACTACGACATTTTCATATATCTGCATTCTGACCTACTCTTGTAGCAGGATCTTGCTATCGCCTTATGATTCGGTCGTAGAATCGTCTCCTGTTGCTTGTCAAAAATAGGGGATGGGAATTATTAGTTTACTGGCGTCAACTAGGTAGATACAGACAATATAAGGAATCAATGGATTAGATATATGGTTTCGCTCCACGCCCACCCAGATTTTATTCGAGCACTAGGCTCCTTTTGTGGCCTACTCCTCCACCCCAAGTGCCATTTTGAAGGGTTCAATCTTCATGCATTTCAACAACAATGCAGCAAATGACAACACTTACACATAAGGAGAGAGACTTATGAACCAGTCTCGAATAAAAGTGAACAACATGCTCTTTTAAGTCGAACTGCATGAAAAATATAGGAAACGTGGTAGAGTCCTTTTGACAAATATAGGAAAGTGGCACAATGTTTTTGAGGCGTGATATTATCATCTTCACATTTGTTTGTATTGACTTGCTTCAATTACAAAACTTTAAGGAATTTTATTTTATTTTTTGATTTCATAGATTTAAAAATAATGACTGAATGCACAATTAACATAGCTTTTATTGTGAATTTGCTTGCCACTGGAATACCTTGGCAGGGACTACAGTCTATTCATTGTATCGATGGTATGCTATTTTTTTACCTTTTTAATATTTTATTTCAATTATTAACATTTAATTTTTTATTTTATTTCAATTATTAAGATTTAATGTTTTATTTAAATAAATAAGTAAATATATTAAAAGATGTAAATTTATATTAATTTATGCTTATGAAGTTAGGATTTCCTGACATATTAACGCGATAACATTTTTGTTTGAGTGATTACAGTATAATCTACAGTTAGTGTCTATCAACTGCGTTACAGAAGGGGCCATTTATAATATCAATCTTGGAGGTTTATTGCTTATCGAAGAAGACCAAGTTCTGCATTGCGACAAACAGGTATTATGATAGTTTCTAATTATTTCCCATCTATCCAGCTATTGTTATGTTTTGTTTTCTTCTTATAGGGTCATTGAGGTTTCCCTTGCAAAAATTGCAGGTTAATCCAGACTCTTTTGTCCCTATTGTTTTTGAACTAACTTGGGTATTGGCCCAGATTATATAATTTCCCTAAATATCAAATTTGCGCAGGTGGGTCTTTTAGTGATGCCATTACGGTTCGACCCTTCGAAAGGGTTTCCCAAATTCAGGATGCTGAGTAATACATGAAACCAATGATTTGAGAATGGGAATGTTTCCAAGGAAGAAAGGTCATTGGAATCCAACCATCGTTTCCTTAGGTATTTTGTATTAATATTGAACAAAGATAAAGAATGACTATAGATAACGAAATGTATTTGAAAAAACGCGCGAGAGAGTAAAATATTTCAACATTTTGTGTAATCCAATTATTCTTAATTTTGGTCCCTTTTATTTGCAGCTCTCACTCCCGCACGCACTTACAACTTCCATGGATTACAATTTCTCATAAAACCATTCTGAAGGGTATAAAACCATGTTGAAGGGTATCAAACTTCGGGCTATAATGCTTTGCCAATGAAAACATGAGGAACAAAGCTTTTATGCAACTAATTATGACTCAAAATTTTATATTAAGTGATTTAAAATAGCTTTATATGTATTGAAACAATGACTTAAAATAATAATGTTAATTATTTGTGAAATAAAAACTTAATAGAATTTTCATTTGAAATGACTTTTTTCAAGTTCGAATGAATTATATTGGTTAATATAAACCAATACTTAACTATGTTGCATCTTATGTTGAAACAAGACACTTTCTCTTCACTATAAATCATAGAATTCTTCATTATATTATTCACTTTAAACTCAATGGCTAGGTTTCTGTCAATTTCCCGAACTAATTTTCTGCAACAGCAAATAGCTGGGGGTCGAAATCTAAATCAACAAGATTGCAATGCAATGGTATACCTGCCGAAAAAAGACAACCATAAAATCAAGAATGAAACCAGTAGCAAATATCATAAATCTGGTATTGACATTTGAAATTAATGGTAGTTTGAATGTGCAGCATAAATTTGTAAAAATCCAAGGCCCAACGCAGATGTAAAACACTATCTTTTCGCCGTAGTTGTGGTGACTGAATGGAGCTTTTGCGCCATCTCTTGTAACTAATCCTCCTATGGCAATGATTCTGAAAGCGGGAGGTTTCTTGCATTTGAGCACACCAAAATTGTTGTTCATATTTCTGGCCCCGGCAGGGACTACCGCTACGACAGTGGCTCCCTTGTTTCATCATAATACAATGTTGGTGTAATGTTCTATGGTGGTTCAAATTCCATTCAAACAAAATGTTTGTGGTGTTATGTCATTCGATCCCTACCAATGGAGCTGTAACAAATATTTTAAATAAAATATATGTTAAGGATGACTATTTGACCGTGTTGAGGGCGCTATCATTTTATGCTAGATGTATTAAATTTTCATCAGACAGCCGACAAGTCGACCCCGAGTTGGTCAGGGCCCCAAAGCCATTGTATTATATAAATATGCCATTACACCAGTGCGATGAAAGTTGAAATTTTAGCGCGTAGAGTATTTTTTGTTTCCCAGTCCTAGCAAGATTGCTAGATTTTGAGGCCAAAATGGAGAGGATTTGAGCATCCTTGTTCAGAACAGAATTTTCTAGCCTGCTATATATATTGAGCAGAGAATGTTGACACATATTTGAGGCCCAATTTGTTTTTAAAATGAGACTTTTGAAGATAATGAAATTTGACCACTCCCCATTGGTAGACCCTGAGACAGTAAATCAAGAATGTATTTCATGAGCAATTCTCTCTTTGCGCTATTTTCTACTCTTTTTATTTTTGTAATGAATCTTTAAATTCCTTTTGGATGCATGGTTAAGATAAATTTGCACATGTTGATCATTTTTAAGAAATCAATTACAATGATCATAGATCACATTCCGTGTTTCTAGATCATCTATAATCAAATTAATTTCATCTCTTCTCAATATGATTAGATTTCATCTTATACTTAAGACAAATTTTAAGATACAATCTATTTAAATTCAACTCCTTTCGAAATGATTAGGTTTCATTTTATGTTAACGTAAATTTTAGGAAGGAAAATGTTGAAAATTTAGATATGCCTATGTCATCCTAGTCTAATACGTCTCTTATATTCATATTAAGAGGTAAGTTTAGAGCGGCCACAATATCGAACTCGTGAGCGAAAATTTATATTTCATGGAGCACTATTAAATTATATTTTAACCTATTGATTTTCAAGGACTTATTTCACCAAGAGGTCATCTTTCATAGTGTTATTTCATGTTTCAAACTATCTTCACCAAGAATTTAATGAACAATATTTAAAAAAAAAATTGAGGCCTTGTTCACAATTAGAATAAATATTCATTAGTATTGTGGAAATTTTAATTTTAATTAATTGAAAAAAAAAATCTTACAACTAACTAATTCCAACCATTTAAAAAAATTAAGGATAAATTTGTTTACGATAAAAACCACTTTATCTAATTTTACACAATACTACAACAACCAAAACAAAATCACATACAAAAATTACATACTCTAATAATTATATCATCTAAATTATATAGATTAACAACTAAATTATAAGAAACAGAAAAAAATCACCCCATATTACTCTATCCTCACAATTGTGACTATAGTGTCTGCAATATTTGCCCACACCATACCCTAATACTTCCTAGCATGGAAGCATGACACAATAACTTAGCCAACATTGCTAGAGTGTGGAAGCTTCCCAACAATGAAGGAGCTTGTAACGACTCCCACTTCTTTCCAGCTTTGGATTTCTTAGGATGATTTTTCCCACCAAACAATGCACACTTCAAAGTATGAAATTTTAATTACTAAGACAATAAGACAACGAGGGTTGAAGTTTTTTTTTTTTCCACATGAAAAAACAACAAACTTTTATTTATCGAAATTTATTACATATATCATCAGTCTACATCAACCCATGGGTGCCAAAATAAATATCGATGAAGAGGTCAACAAGGCTATCCCATCAAATAGAATAAGTTTGACTTGCAACGAAACAAGGGGATAAAAGACACACCCCTTGCTTCAATTAGAATTGAGGGCAAAAAAGACAGATCCCCTACATGATCTATATATGATATAGAGCATACATAGAATGGAAAGGAAAAACCTATATCACTATATGCAACCCTCAGAGTAAACAGGGCGCCCTCCGACAAAAAGGAAGGTACCTGATCCAATGATGGAACCATGATCCCCGCATTCATAGTGGAACTACCCAGGTAGAGATGATAACCCACACTTGGAGAAATGATATGCCAAAGTGTTTTTCACTCCGAAAATATGGCAGAAAGAGATAGAGAGGAAACAAACCTTCATTGAGGAGATTTTCTCCAACTAGTGCGAGAAAGACGGAACACATAGAGAGAGGGAACCCATAGCCCATTCAATTGTCACTTTTGAGCCCCTGTGATCACAATATCATCCAATGCTAACCACAAAGCACAACAAAGGATTCCCCAAAGGGCCAACACCTCGGCCCACATGTTGTTTCTCGCTCTGCCATTCCAATAGAAGTGGTAGTACTAGGAAGGAGAAAGGGAGATGATTGTTCTATAACCACACACTCCACCTACAAAGGCACCATCAAAATATCTAATAGGGTAGATATGCTTTAGGGGCTTGTAAGACTAGTTGCGCCCAGATAATTTAGTTATGAGAGGACCAATCTCTGAAAAGTATCTGACAATTATGAGAAAATTAGCTCGCAAGTCCGAGATGACGTTCTAAAATATTTATTCATTCTAGCAGCGCCAGAGCCCCCAAAAAATGTACATCGAGATAAATTTGCGTGTCATATGGAAAGAAACCCAGCTATGAAGGTAAGAGAAAATGGAAGATTTTTTCACTGAGCCATTGACCATGTCAGACATAGAGGTAAGTTCCTCCCAAACAGAAAGGGTGAAAGGATAGTCCAGAAAAATGTGGACTGCTACCTCATTAGCAAATTTGTAGAGAGGGAAGATGTATGGGCCAACGAAACCCCTCTTGGCTAAGTTGTCCCAAGTTAGGACTTCATTGTGGACTACCAACCAAGTTATTATAAGAAATGTTCACTCAATAAATTTGAAGTGAGGTAGGGTGTATAATACTTTTAGCAACCATTCAAATTAGTCTAATTAACTTTATTTATAAACAAGAATATGGGTAAGTTTTGATTATTTTATTTGTACATAGGTTGCTAGACTATCTAATATAATTTCTCGAAATGCAATCAATGATTCCACCATCAATCACATATTCCACCTATCATAACTTAAGACTCCAAGCTAAATGTTCACAACAACTAAACTTTCCCCAATAATAAAAGAACTCCTATTTTCTATATATAAATATATTTTAAACTATATTAAATTTGAACTTGAGCAACTCCAATAAATGTTAAAATATTTTTTCCTTTTAAATATTATTTTTCAAGTATTCAACTATTTATTTATAATACATATTAAAATATAGATATAGATAGATAGATAGATATATAGATTGAAAACACTTATCAAATATTAAAATATTTTTATAGATGAGGAATGACATGTTATAGAGTTTTGTGAACCCAACGTTTCAGACTACCAAGTGAGTCCATCATCAGGGAATGTGTCAATAGATATTCACTACATTTTAATGATTTATCCAAGAACTCTATTTAAGGTATATATAGGTTTTGAAGAAAAGATATATGAAATTTGGTCGGTCATTATCTTATTAATTTTTCATTTATTATTAT
>APFE030179234.1:11150-30262 GCA_000404065.3 Pinus taeda
CCCCTCTAACCCCCCGGTTCACTACGTAGGTTAGTCGTGGAAAGAATATAACACAACCCAACATTGGACCGCCCTCTACTAACCACCTTTTTAGAGATATGTATGAAATTGCTACGTGATAGTAAGGTAGTCAAAGGGCTACAAGAATTGATTGCTAGATGTGCAGGGACTGGGGAGCCATGCATAGTTCGAAAAATGGGGAAGCATGCCTTACACACCAGACAATAAATGAGGTTGACCGCGCAAATTAGTGACTATGAGATGGATCAAGTAATTTTAGACTTGGGGTTAGACACGAACGTATTAACGAAGTATACTTGGGAGCGCGTGGGCAGGCCCACAGTACAATGGTCTCCCATCCAATTATGAATGGCAAACCAACAAAAGATCTTGCCAATGGGAAGATTAACAGGAGTAACAGTGGTTATTGATGGCACGAGCACACAGACAGATTTCGAGGTAATAGAAATTATGGATGATAGTAACCCTTACCCCATGTTACTCGAAATAGATTGGGAAATGGATATGCATGGAGTTATTAATCTAAAGAAATGAAAGATGATTTTTGAGACAAAGTCCCTACGTTTGATCATGCCATTGGGCCCCACTGAAGGACAACGTTACAGAGAGCTAGTGCGTGATGATGGAAGCAACAAAGAGCCAGATTTTATCTACAAAATAACTGCATGCAACCAAGATCGGTCACACCCTACTGTAGATGAAAGGGCCCCATGGAGGCTCACAGAATCCTACCTATCAAAGGCAGAGGAAGATGATGAGCAATGGCGCAATCGGTTGAGGGAAGTGACGACACTAAATTGTATAATGATGACCAAATCCTTGCATTCCATGACCGCCCAGGCGCGGGATCTACCAACCTATGATGGATTAACAGTAGTGGAAGAATTCTTCCACTAGTATGAGAGTGTAGTGCCAGAAAACCAGAGGTTCGATGCATTAAAATGGGTGTTGTGTGTGACTCTTGTGTGTTGGTGGGGAGCACATGAAGGGAACCTTGAAAGCTGGAAGGACTGCAAAAGGATGATGTAGCTAAGATTTGGAAAGCCAGAACTATGAATAACTAAGAAATATGATGGATGTGATGACCCACACAGGCACCTCACAAAATGGACAAAAGCCTATGGAAAAGAGCCCCAGCCTGAATGGATACACTTGTTTTTTCATACCTTGGATGTCATCCCCAAAACTAGTATACTGAAACAGAGATCCGACATGGTATGGGTGAATGGGATATCTTGTGTGGAGGGTTTTTATTAACATTCTTATTTGAGGACCAATGAATCGATACCATTGATGATGTGCTACAATTTGTGAAAGCTGCTATCTTCAAATTACCAAAAGAACCAGAGGAAATCGTTTGACTGAAATGGACACATCAATTAAGCCATGCCATAAAATGTTACAACCTGCAAGTGGAGGATAATGATGATGATCCCCGAAATATCAACATTTCGGAAATGGAAGGGAGTCACAAAGTTCGAGGACCAAGGATTGAGGATCCTGATATCACAGTGCCACTAAAAACAAAACAAGTGAACATTGGTACAAAGGAGGAGCTGAAGTACGCAACTCTCGGGGACTATTGAGATGATGCCATGGTTGATAAAGTCATCGAGTTACTGGGTGAGTATCAAGACTTATTCCCAACCAAACTGATAGAACTGAAGGGGATTCTTGGTGACCTGGGGGTGACGAAGATAACTCTAAAGCTAGATGCAAAGCCGATCAAGCAACGCCCCTAATGTTTGAATCCAAAGTGTAAGGAAAAAGTCCGCGAAGAATTGGACAAGATGCTTATAGAAGGAATTATTGAACCTATCGAAGAATCTTACTGGGTGATTCCTATGATAGTACAAGAGAAGAAACATAAGGGAAAAATTCAAATTTGCATGGATCTCTGAAAAATAAATGATGTCTGCATTCATGACCCATTCCCAACCCCGTTTACGAATGAAATCCTGGAGAAATTTCGTGGACAGGAAGCATACTCATTCACGTATGGGTTCTCAGGATATCACCAAATCAAGATTGCGCCGAAAGATAGGAGCAGGACCACCTTCACGACTAAATGGAGATTTTTTCAGTACACTGTGATTCCCTTCGGATTGAAGAACGCGCTCGTGATATTTTCACATGTAGTAGTGGTTGTGTTCAATTAATTCATTCATCAGTTTTTAGAGGTTTATTTTGATGATTGGATTGTATTTGGGCTAGTCAAGAAACATGTGGCAAGCTTACAATTGATGTTGGATACATGTCGAAAACACAGAATTGCACTCAATATTAAGAAGTGTAACTTCCTTGTTCCTTTTGGAAATCTTCTTGGCTATGTGGTTTGTATACAGGGCCTAATGGTAGACCCTGCGAAAATTAATGTCATACTCAATCTACAAGCACCGCGTAATGTCAAACAACTTCGCACCACATTGGGACATACTAGGTACTACCGTAAGTTTATTAAGGGCTACGCATAAATCATGGAACCAATGGAACAATTGTTAAGAAGGACACTCCATATTGTTGGAATGAGGACTATAAGAAGAGTTTTGAGATTCTAACGGAAAAAATGGCCTCTGCCCCCATTTTGGTTTTTTTGAAATGGGACATCGAATTTCATGTACATGTGGATGCATCATGTATTTCACTAGGCTTCATACTCAGGCAGGAAGGAGTGGAAGTCATTGATCATTCGATTGCATTCACGAGTCGGTGGCTATCAAAAGCAGAAGATAATTACTCCACCACTGAGCGCAAGGGATTGGCGATGGTATATGCGCTCCAGAAATACCGGCACTATATACTCGATGGGAATTTTAAAACATATACTGATCACTCCACATTAAAATACCTAGTGAGTAAGCCTGTGTTGGGGGGGAATATCTATTGATGGCTAATACTGTTCCAAGAATATGATTTCGAGATCATCATAAAGCCAGGACATCTAAATGTAGGTCCAGATCACATGTCCCAAATTGAGAATGGTCAGGAGCCAACAAATTTGGAGGAAGGAATACAAGATGCACAACTCTATGCAATATGTGTCATGGATGGTCATTTTTAAGATATAATCCACTTCTTAACCACAGGTTCCACGCCACGGGAATATTCAGTTTACCAGAAGAAAGAGTTAGTGATACGCGCGACAGATTTCACAGTTACCGTGGGGCACCTCTACAAAATGGGAAATGACAAAATATTAAGAAGATATGTACCTAAATTTGAAAAGGGATAGGTCCTCGTAAGAGCACATAAAGGGGTTGCAGGGGGACATTATGCAGGATGGGCGACAGTGCATAAGATTCTTCGCGATGGACTATGGTGGCCAACTCTACATCAAGATTCAAAAGCGTGTTGTCGGGCTGTGACATATGTCAATGGACTGGGAAACCATTGCGAAGGGATGAGATGCCACTCAATCCATAGGTGATGCTGCAACCATTCAAAAAAAGGGCGATTGACTTTGTGGGGCCCATCACACCTCAAGGAAAGATGCATGTGCACTATATCATCACCGCGACAAAATACTTGACTCGTTGGGTGGAAGCGCAACTGGTTATGGACTGGATGGCCACTACAACTGTGAAATTCTTGTTCGAGAATGTGTTGACATGGTTTAGATGCCTGCAAATCCTAATGAGTGACCATAGAAGGCACTTCGTAAATGAAACTATCAACACACTTACTGAGGAATTCTAGGTATATCATCAACAAAGTATGCCATATCATCCACAAGAAAATGGGATACTGGAAGCATTCAACAAGATTTTAGAGGTTGTGTTGACCAAGATCTGTAATGTGAAGAACAATGATTGGGATTTGCACATACCTGTTGTGCTATGAACGTACTGAACCACTTGCAAAAAATTGATGAGTCAGACACCTTTCCGCTTAGTCTATGGCACGGAAGTCATCATGCCCATGGAATACATTGTACCTAGTTTGCGGATCGTAGCAATAAAATGCATGGCAAACTCGGAAGCATTGGAAGAAAGGTTCACATAACTGGAAGAACTAGAGGAGGAACGGTTTCTAGTGGGATTCCATTAACAAGTACAAAAACAGTGCAAAAATGCTTGGCATGATTGTCATATCAAGTTGTGCACATTCAAAGAAAATGATTAGTATTACTATATGATAGCAAGATCAAGAAATTCCCTAGAAAGCTCCAGATGCATTGGTTAGGACCATATGTCATTAAAGAAGTTACAGTTGGAGGTGTGGTCTAGCTTAGCAAGCTTAATGGGGAGCCCTTCCCTGGGAGAGTAAATGGTAGTTGCCTGAAGCTCTACACGAGTGGGCCAATGACCTAACTAACCGCACAAGCCATGGTCTCACTGCTCCAAATAGTTGAAAGAGACCATGGGACGATAAAGCAGTCTATGAGGAAGCTGCGCAAAAATAGGGGTATGCGTAGAACTAGTATACCACAAGGGTCGCGGTTGCGTAGAAGGGGATGCGCTGCTACGTGGACAAGTGAGGAAGTAACCATTGCCATCATGGTTCATGACAAGATGTCTGAGTTACCACAAAAAGGAGTAGCTGGCAGGCAATTAAGTTATGAAGTACGAGCAATCTTCGATCAATCTAGCATTAATAGGCCAGAAAAGGAGGGAATGGAGGAATTTGAATTTCAACAAGGTTATAAATCACAGTGGTAAACATACTACATAAAGTTATTATCTGGAGGCTAGATATGGAACCCATGAACCTTAATGGTGGAAAACTGAGCCGAGTAGAGATGCAAGACTTTCTTGACAGTGCAAGGTCGCAAGCTGGGGGCGCCATCCTGTGCTGAATGCCAACGGCGGGAGATGTACTAGAAAGATCCAGACAAGTAGCAGGACCAGTCTAGATGTTGCTCCACAAACCACAGATTAACAAACAATCTCTAAAACCTATGGGAAAGATGGTGGATTTTGAGACAAATGATGGAATTATGCTCACAACTTCATCTCTGACAAGCCTAGAAGATTGGAATCTCATGGACATCAACATATTTCTTGCAAAATTGCAACACAATGTGCACCAGATATTGAGTATACGGGACCAGATAGTGCAAACTTGGTATACCTACATGAATATTTCATGGCTCTGGTGCCTCAGCTAGAGCTAAACTCCTAGAAGGATCCGCTTTGTGTTAACGAGCAAAGCAAAATGAGCATCATCGGTTTAGGAAACTAATGGGACCAATGGAGTAGGAGCATGAAGAAGCATGCAATAAGCAAGGATGGAATGACGAGGTGCAGTAGGTCACTCATAGAGATGGTGAACCGCAAAGTCTTGATAGTGACGAGTGACTAGAGATGAGTCACGATGATTGTGTTGGGGCCTGTTGGGTAGTGGATCCCTCGTAATGGTTTTGGGGCTCAAAGTCCGAAATTTTGGGTAAAAGTATGGTAAACATTCCGTAAAGTGCACAGAACGTGAATTGTAATCAGTTAAGTCCAAGGGTAGTCCACCCTAAAATGTTACAGATTAGTCTAGAATGTGTCGGCTTGCCCATGGTCTGCAGACCATGGGAATGTATAAATAAAACAAGGATCTAGGATTAGAAGACAATTTTTTGGATGATAGCTTTGACGTATGGGTTTGTGAAAGAAAAAGTTCTATGAGTCTATAACTTCAAGTCAAGGGTAGTAGATGGTAGAAGAGGCTCTGCAACTATGTGCGCAAAGGCCTCGTAGAGTCCACATCTGTGTGCATGGACCCCTGCAGCTGAGTGTGCAGGGCAGAAAGTGGAATGTACTGAATGGAATATCAATAAAGATAAGTGTTCAGAAATATTGTGTATCTGATCTCCAATCTAAATGTTTATGATGATGTTATGATTTTATGAAGTATATTTAAGATTTATGACTATGCGCACTAGGTTTAATTGTTAAATGTTTTCTTAAAGACCTTATAGAATAGATCAGATCTATAATAACAGTAATAAGACTAAGGATCTAAGAAACTCCCCTTCAAGGACCTTCATGAAGTCCCGACTACTATGCAGAATAGCAGAAGTCTGGACTTCGCGAAGGTCCTTGAAGGGGAGTTTCTTAGATCTTTAGTCTTATTATTGTTATTATACATCTGATCTATTCTTTAAGGTCTTTAAGCAAACATTTCACAGTTAAACCCAGTGCGTGCAGTCATAAATCCTAAATATAATTCATCAAATCATAACATAAGCATAAACATTCAGATCAGTGATCAACTACAGAATATTTCAGAACACTTATGTTTATTGATATTCCATTTAGTACATTCCACTTTTCGCCCTGCGCACTCAGCTGCAGGGGTCCATGAGCACAGCCACGGACTCTACCAGGCCTCTGCGCACATAATTGTAGAGCCTCTTCTACCCTCTACTACCCTCGACTCGGACTTACAGACTTAGAGCACTTTCACTTTCACAAACCCATACATCAAAGCTATCATCCAAAAAACTATCTTCTTAACCTAGATCTTTGCTTTATTTATACATTCCCATGGTCCGTAGACCATGGGCAAGCTGACGCATTCTAGACTAATCTGTAACATTTTAGGGTGGACTACCCTTGGAATTAACCCATTATAATTCGCGTTCCACGCACTTCGCAGAATGTTTACCATACTTTTACCCAAAATTTCAGTCTTTGAGCCCCAAAACCATTACGGGGGGGTCTGCTACCCAACACCACACATTTTCCTTGTCCACTCACTTCCTAGGCTATCAATTTGGCTTGAAGGTGGTAAACTACATGAAATATTGCAATGCAGCTAGCCTATGGTTCCGTGGAGAGTTAAAGTCCCTCCCTCAATCGCCAATCATTTCAACATTAATAAGACTAGTATTTACTCCTGAAATATTTAGGCAAGACTATCTGATTTGTTATATATTCATGGTTGAGCAACTGCGTTGTGTATCCATGGTGAATGTGAGTTTCCTAAGCTATTTGGTTGTATCCTTATTAATCTATTGTAGGTTTCTCAAAAACGTTATGATGGAGGGTTTGAAAACCATTAGAAAACTAACATGTTACTTCATATATCTCAACATCTTATATATTCCTAAGTTGGGTAGCTCATTGTTACAACCATGTTTTTGGGTCATCTCCTTGGTAGATCAAATTATGTGTTGTGTGTATGGATTAGTCCCACTTCGTATGATTAATAATATATTTGTTTCTTCATAGTGAGTGCTTGTTATACATACCTTCATGATCACTATAGTGTTATGAACCTACGTGTAATTTTTATCCTAATGGTTTACAATGTTATTATGTTGTTTAATCTAGCTAGAGGGTGGTCAACTATAAGAAAGGTTTCACTGTATTTGACCTACAGTTGGATGGATAGTTGAAGTCCCTCCCTTAGTTTCTAGTCATTCCAACACTAATAAGGTAATTATTTATTCCCAAAATATCTATGTACGAATGTTTGATTTACTATACGTTCATGGTTGACCAACTAGATTGTGTATCCAAGGTGAATATGATCTTCCTAATCCATGTGATTGTAGCCTTATCAATACATTGTAGGTTGCTTAATATTTTCATGGTGGAGGGATGGAAAGAAATAAAAAAAACTAGCATGTTACTTCATATGCCTCAGCATCTTATATATTCCTAAGTTGGGCAACTCACTGCTACAACCATGTTTGTGTGTCATCTCTTTGATAGATCATATTGTGTGTTTTGTATGGATTAGTCCCACCTCTATATGATTTCTAAGATATCTATTTCTTCATAGGTAGTGCTTGTTATACATGTATTCATGATCATTGTAAAGTTATGGACCTATGTGCAGTGTTTATCTTAATGGTTTACAATGTTATTACATGAATACGAATAGTTTTTTGATATGCCTCAACTAACTTGTTTTGGTATGAGGTTCTATAATGTAACATGTTGTAAATATCATGGTTCATTACCTTGTTGAATAACACAAACTCTCTTTGAGACGAGGAGCTATTCAAATGCATGGATGTTTGAGGTTCCTCAATTAGTATGATATAGTATGTGGTTCCATTTACCTTAGATATTCAGCAAGGGTAGAGATGTTTTCATTCCCATGTATGATTGAATGATACATTTAAATAAACTATTATGGTGTGTGAGATCTCATGGTTTGGATGTTGCAATAATCAAGGATTTTCCTATCAAAAGACTATTGAAGCTTGCCTTTAAGATGTTGTATACAACATGATAAGAATTAGCATGGATTTATGTTGTATATGACTGATTATTTAAATTGATTTAGTTATGGTCTAATGGAGAAATAATGCAAGGTGATCAAGGAGTTTGATGGAAATTCTCATATCATTTGATGGTAACATCGAGTGTTTCTGTAAGTGAAATTGCAGAGTGATGTTAGTCATTTGTTGGCTTGTCCCAATCCCTATTAGTAGGCAACTTTATACTTATGTAAAACTATTTATCTATATATAGAAATGGGTTTAGTATTATTTGTTATGAGGATGTGTTCCTATGATGATATACATTTTGGAAAAAGAAAGGTTTCGAGGCGAACTCTAGCCCAATCTCTATATTGATTGAAAATATCTAAGTTAGAACAAGGTATAAATATGAATTGTATCTCAGTCCTAGAAGGTAGTCGTAGAATCATTACATCTGGACCACATATAGTGGAGAGATCTAGATACATTGATGTATCCAAATATTGGGAAGACATCACGAAGGGGATAGATTCAGCAAGTTTCTGATATATGCTCTGTGATGAGGTAAGGTGGAATCCCATCTAGCATGGGGCCCACATTGGATTTGGGTTAAATCGAGAGTATCTTTGATGCGAAGGTTTATTTGATATAAATATGCATATATATCTAGGATGGTATAGATCAAAGAGCCAAAAAATGCACAGGGCACACCTAAAATTCACAAAAGAATGAATGAAATCATGGAATTAATTAATCACAGGTGAATCATAGTTGCGCCACTTAGTCTCAGAGTTTAGCGACTAGATTAAGTGTTAATATGAGGGTTGGATGCTAATCTTGCATCACGCCCATCATCTGTTGGTGACACTTTGGAGGTTGGCATTACTAATGGAGGGCTCGAATGGAGTTCTTTCACATCTCTTGGCATGAAATTACCACATCTCTGTGCTTAATTTGGGCAAGGACCCCACTCGCTCCTCGACACTATGGAACAATGGTGTAGTGATGTGGAGGCATGATAGGGAGTTAAGTATGGATCCCTCACAAATTCATATAACAATAATTTTCCAATTTTCAAGGAGAACCAACACTCAATGGGACACCCAACTTAAGCTGAGGTGGCAAGTGCCACGTAGGCCTCATATGGCCACGTGGATTTGCACATGTAATTTCAGATGACATGGATAGATTTCTAATGGGGCATGCTAGTTGTGTGACACATGATAGGTAGGAATAACATTTTTGGGTGCCCAAGGATAGTGGTTTCCCATGACACATGGCACCCCCAATAGATGCCATGTGGCAGAGTGAAGTCATGGATATTTTAGTGTGATGTTAGCAAAGTGGCAGATTATGTTTATGGGCATTCGAAAGCAGACATGATGGAATTCAACCCATTAACTGAAGTGACTCATGCCTTTCGCCTAACACCATGATCTGTCACATCCTTCATGGATTTAGGCATGATGGTACTGGAATGTTGATGAGGTAGGTACCACGTGCGATGTGGAAGCACTATCTGTGTTAGTTAGTAGGCCCCATGGAGGTGACCTTACTAATGTGGAAAGGGAGTTTAAATGGTTGAACTTTAAGTGGCCATAACTTATTATCCATGGATCAGATCAAGATAACATTTATATTTTCAGAAAGCTCTCAATGATCCCAATCTAGTAGTGGTATCATAATTTTATTTTGAGAACTTATCCAATTGAGAATTTTTACAGCCCCATATTCATAATGAGGCTTGTTGACCACTATGTTTCAACAACCCATAGGAGTGCATCCCCTTTTTTCGCAAAAGGGATAGCACCTAATCGATGTGTTTGTGTCGTCTAGCTATGATCATCAGCTTAATCATCATCTTATAATATAAACCCAATCTGCATGTGTATAATTTACATAATCTCAGTAGATCCATGTCGTGTATGTAATCACCTAGGCAACCCTACTTTTCTTGTGACGATCCACATTTCGGGAGGTTTTTTGTCTCACTAATCCATTCTCAAATGGTCCGCAGAGTTTTCCTTCAGCCTTACCCCAAAGTGAGAATGGCTTTTGTCATTGGGATCTTAGGGGATTCCTAGTGCTCTAGATCGAGTCTATGTAAAAGTGATTTGGGAATAATCCTAACTATTTGGTTAGATTATTTTATTACAAATTGCTTGATCTACTAGACTATATTTGTGTCACATAATTGGGTAGTCTGTGAGGGTCTTTTGCAAATGGGTTTCCCCCTTGAGATGTAAAAAATGTGAAATCATGATGTAAAGTGCCTTGAGGGTTAGAAAATAATTTATCCTTTCATAGGTTAATTAATTAAATTTTCTGGCAAAAACTAATTAAGATCCTAAACTAGAAATTTGATTAATTCTAGGTCCTAGGTAAATTTAATTTCTCCAAAGGCAAAATTCGTTGGTCCTTTAAAAAAGTAAAGTTTAAGAGGTCCAGGGACTAAGCTAAATTAATTATTTTGCTAAATGTTAAGACTTTGGTCCCTGGGATTAAGTCAAAGACAAATTTTTTAGGAAATTAATTAAAAAAATTAATGAATTAATTAAAATGCATTTACTTGAAAATTTATAGTTTCCTCAATAATTTATAATTTCGACGGATGAGATTAAAATAAATTTTAATCCTCATCAATGGTTGAGATTGCTTTCATGAGGATCACTCGAACTAGGCGTTGGAGGATTTATCTTTAAATAGGAGGTCACTTCTCATTTAGTTCATCCGATCTTTTGATCGTGCACTAAGCAAAAAGCTCTCTTGTAATATTTTTATGAGCAATAAAGAAAGACTTTGGGGTTAACTTCTGTTGGTTTTACTCTTCGTTGAAATACTGTAAGATGTGTCATTTTCATGCATATATTTCTTTTTAAGCCATTGATGATAGCTTTCTGAAGAGTGTTTTGAGTAGAGGTATCTTGCTCAGTCACTGGGGTGTGAATGATAATTTAAGTTTTGAATATAATAGCACGTATCTCTGTTAAATCTAAATTTTATTATCATTTTTTTCACTCTATGTTGATGGCTGAATAGAGTTTTGCAGGAATTTCTTGATTTTTTAGATCATCGGGTGTTTAGGGAAGTTCTCAGTTGAACTAGCCAACTCCTGATCCATCTTTTCTGAAGGGTCCAACTTAACTCTGATCCCAGACTTATCATAAGATAGTTTTTATGGGTGATGCATGAAGCGTTTTTAGCCATTACCTCCTTCGAAATTTAAAAATTTTAAATTTTTGTGTGCTAAATTGATAGATATGGTTGTTGAGAGCCTCAAATTATCAGTTTTGGGAGTGGAGTTAGACTCACACTCCCTAGATCTGATAGATCTTCCATTTATGAACATAATTTTGTAATTATCTTTAGTTTTATGACTTGGTTTTTCTGGGTTTTAGTTTTTTGGGTCATTGTACATGTCGTTTTGGGTGTTTCTTGTTGTATTGTAGCTACAGATTTGAAGGACAAAACTGTGTAGAGTCCAGATGTAGGCCTTGGAGGATAAGATCTAGATCTCTAGGGTTTGTCAAAGTCTTTTTTGTGGAGATTCTATCCAGAGGTTTGCAAACGTTTGCAGTCCAAGGGTTTTAAATTTAAACTTTTATTTTCAGATCTGGAAATTTTGTGAGGGATTCACTTAAAATCTTAAGCAGTAATATATCATTTTAATCAGAATTTCTGGGAAGTCTGAAGCATTAAAACATTTTGGTGTGAAATTCATTTTCTTAATGTAGTTCCTTTGTTGCCTGGGGTTTTCTGGAAAAAAATCAAAAGAAAATTTTGTTGTCTGAGTTTGGGTTTTATTTTTTTTTTTAGATTTGGAAATTTATGTCTGCCTGTGTTTTCCCTCTGTCTTCACGCAAATCTCTTTTGTTGCCATACCCTCTGAGTTTGATATGCTTTTCAAGCCCTCTCTGCCTCTCCATTCAAGCCTTCAAGCTACACACCAAAAAAAAAAAAATAGCATCGCTGCCCATCGCCACATTTTTCTCTTGGCCTTCATCTTCACCCACAATCACCTCCAAAACCTCTTCACCGCTACCCACCTACACCTTCATACTCCACGCCTTTCTCTGTCCATCTACACTACCATCCTACTGCACGGATACCTCTCTGTTGCATATCCAAACTGCAAATCAAACCTCCTCCATGTAGTGTCTAAACCTGTGTGCTAATCATCTAGCTCATAATCTCTTCCATCCATTTCCTTATTTCTCCCTCCACACAACCATTTCCTCACTTCACATCTGCTGCCCTTTCTACTATCCATGTGGGTTTCTCCCTCATTATTCTCATAGCCCCCATCTCCTTTACGTGGCTCCATCCACCTGCAAAGCAAATGCGTCCAAGCTCCTCTTCCCTTCGAGCTCTCCTTCCACCATCCGGACCTACAGCTGCAAACAACAAAAATCCATTCGATTTCCATTTTATAAGTTTCATTGAGTTGGTATTTTTGTTAGGTTTAGTTTTCACACTTTCTGAGTTAAGTTAGGGTTAGCTTATTTTTATTTTCATTGTGATATATGCATTGATTTAATTTTAGCTAGGGTGTATTTTTTTTTTTTTTCATTTCATTAAATTTAAACTTAAGTTAGTATTTATTAAGTTTCATTTTTATTTTATGATTTTTATTTTAAAATTCTAAAACTAAAAAATCTAATATATTTAAAAATCTAAAAATTTAAAAAGTAACTTTTAAAAAAACTAGCCTTTTGACATTTATTTTTCCTTCCTTTTTTTCTTTTTTTATTTCTAATTTTAAAAAAATTCATAAAAAATTTAAAAAATTCTAAAAATTTTAAAAATTCTTAGCACTTTTTTGAAAAACCTAAAAAAATCTAAAAATTTAAAAAAATTCTAAAAACATTAAATTCTAAAAAAGTCTAAAAATATTTAAAACATTAAAGCATTAAAATATTTCTAAAAAAATCTTAAATTTTTTGGTGACTTGAGAATTAAAAATGAAATAAATCAAGGGGTTTTCGCTTGAACATTAAATTTTTTAGTGTCGCCTATGGCCCATTAAAAATTTCGATGTTTTTATCCCTTTGATTTGTTCTCCTTATTTTTCACATCAAATTAAGTTCCTAAGGAATAATTAAAAAATTTAAACCTAAAGTTCCTTAGTATTATTTGGTCATTAAATGCATTTTTATGATTTTCCTATGGTCAAAGTACCATAAATGTTTGAAGCTATATTGACTGTTGGAGAAAATTATTTAATTCTAGATCTTGGTCATTATCAATAATCATTTTAAATCTGGAATCTCTTGCACGATACAGTTTTGGGCGTTTATATTAATTGTCAGTATTCATCGCATATTGGAAAATTATTCTGGATGACTTGTTTTCTTACTTAATCTATGGTTAATTCAAATTAAAGGCACTGGTATATAATCGTTCCTATCTTATGGTCGTGTCTTGGTTACATTAGCATTTAATCTATTTATCTGAATTAATCAAGATTCATTTACTTTTGTGAAGTTGTCCATCATTAAAATCTCCTAGATTCTGTTTTTCACAGGCTATCGTCATCCATTTGCCTAGTGACTATCCCCCTTGACTTGTCTAGAAGAGAGTCTAAATGGAGTGAGTAAGGATCGAGAGTGACAAAACTTACCCTGAGCATTATCGTGGTGCCTAGACACTTTGTGCGATAACATTTTTTGGTTTCGTTGCCGAGGAGATTTTATTCTCGGAGTTTCAACAACATTTCCTTATCATTCTTCTCATTTCTCATGTTTTCATTTGAGCCAACAACAATAACTTTTTTTGTCACCGTTACCGGGGATAGAGTTTTTCTATCCTTGTTTTCCTCAAAATCATTTTAATCGGCTCATATTTTCCACCATTCATTAGCCGGTCAAGTGACACAACATTTCCTGGTGTCATTTGATATTTTCATCGTCGTATCTTTCGTCATCTCATTAATCATTTCATCTACACCTTTAGCACCTAAACATTTCAATTTGTTTCTTGTTTGGGTGGCGACTCCACTTCTTCCATTTATTATTTCTCGAACAAGAAGCCCTCCCTTATATCCAGTTGTTTGTTACCTTTTTGATCCTAGAGTTAGATTCATGTTCAAGTGGCGACTCCACTTCTTTCATTTCTTACAAGAATTTCTACTAGAAGCTTGCTTCTTATGGATCTCTTGATTTTCTTGAGCAGGGGTCTCTCTCTATCATCCATTTGGTCCCTCATTATTCCTTCAGGCAATTCATCATGGATGATTCATTTGTGCCATGTCATTTTACTAATTTTCTCCATGATATTGCGGAAGTGGCCATTCATAAATTGTCTTTGTTATCGGGTGGTGATTCAGTTGCTGTCAAAAAGCACCTATGCAGGTTTACTCATCCAATACTCAGATATTGTAGTTCTCCCAATATGATCATGAAGATGTCAAAATTCATCTATTTTATTTTTCTTTAGAGGCTGATGCTTTGAATTGGTTTAATAATTGTCCTGAAGACTCTTTCGATTCTTTACAAGACATTTTCAATGCTTTTACAGATAGATATGGTTATCAAGGTAGCTCACATTATGTCCCTAAAATTATGCAACATAATGAAAGTCATCTTGTAAAGGATCCAACTGTTAATGAAATATTTCAAGACAATTCTACATATCTAAATGTGCCATCCACTTGTACCATTGCAAGTCAAATCCATGACAGTGGAAAAACTGGGACAAGTTGTCAAATCAATGTCGACAATGAAAGGGAAAATGACAATAAAATTATAGAAGAGCTAAAGAATTTGGTTAAAGACATGTAGTTCAGTCAAACATAGCTAGTAAAAAATATGGAGCTTAATCAAGAAAAAATTGTAATTGATTACGTCAAGGATATGAGAACATTATACACTCAACTGGGAAAACGTGATGAGGAGATGGAAATCATGAAAATTAAACACTCCGATGACGTAACCACTAATGTAGAAAAGTGTGCTCAGAATATGGAGGATATGAGGACCAACATGCAGAAGGAAATGGAAACTGTGAAAGCTAATCATGGCAGAGAAATTAATTCTATGCAAAGCAAGTTATTAATTATGGATGAAGAAATGACCATCATGAGATTCAATTATAATAATCAGTTAGCTAACATGCAAACAAATAATAAGAAATAGATAAACTATATGCAAAATTGTTTCATGGGTATGAAAGCAAAAAATGAAAAAGTAATAAAAGATGTGGAAGCTAGTCAAATATGTCTTCAGAATAAGTTATTGACCATGGAGGAAAACCATGCCAAGGAAGTCAGTGCTATGAAGGTTGAGCATTGTAGCCAGATGGATGCCATAACAATATAGGTACAAAAACTTCAACGTGAATCAAAGGATGAAAGGAACAAGGAAACGTCAATAAATCATAAACCTCCTTATCTACTGCAGTAACCTCCATCTTATTATGAGGAGGTAACTTTTTCCATTGAAGAGTGGTTAGTTGGAGGTGACCCGAATTAAATTGAAATTGATAACAATCAAGTTGATGCTCATAGGGCTAATCCACCAGTCATAGTAGATCAAGGTATAACTCATGACACATATGAGATTGATCCATCATTCTTGACAGAGCAAATGCAGAATGAAGAGAGACATGTCATGCATATCCTACATACTTCATCTGAACGTTTTGAAGCAGAATGTTCCACATAATTAGTGATACAACCTGCCACAAAGAAAAAGTGCAAGAGAAAGAGAATGCGAAAGCAATTTGATACATCAGATGGTCGCGAGCATCTTGATTTTCGGATAGGAAAAATTCTTACTGTATGCAGGATTGGACAAGGCACATCCAAGAAACAGTTGACAGATTTGCCTGAAAGCAGGAAAATGATTAGTATGCACTACATTGAGTGAATTTGATACCATGGCGCATCTTTGTATTGTATTTCTAACCTTATGCCCTGTTATTTCAATATTTCATTTTGTAGTTAGATTTGGCTTTTCATGTTGTTAGACTAGTTAATAAATGAAGAGCTTATATATTTCCTGTGCTTAATGTTATATGATGATTTTTGGATGGATGCTACTTATGTTTTGTTGTGTGTTGCGTGGATGCAAATTCTAGATTCTCACATTCCTTCAGTGCAACAATGTGTCCCCAAGTTGAACCAGATGTTGACCACTACGTGTCAACGACCCATAGTAGTACAAACCCTTTTTTCGCAAAAGGGATAGCGCCTGATCGATGTGTTCATGTCGTCTAGCTGTCATCATCAGCTTGATCATCATCCTATAATGTAAACCCAGTCTACATCTATATAATGTAAATAATCTCAGCAAATCTGTGTTGTCTATGTAATCACCTAGGTAAACCTACTTTTCTAGTGACGATCTACATCTTGGGAGGTTTTTTGTCTCACCGATCCATTATCGGATCGTTGGCAGAGTTTTCCTTCAGCCTCACCCCAAAGCCTAAATGGTTTTTGTCACTGGGATCTTAGGGGAGTCCTAGTGTTCTAGATCAAGTCTAAAAGTGATTTGGGAATAATCCTAACTATTTGGTTAGGTTATTTTATTACAAATTACTTGATCTGCTAATTATATTTGTGTCGAAGAATTGGGTAGTCTGTGAGGGTCTTTTGCAAATGGGGTTTTCGCCTTCAGATGTAAAAAATGTGAAACCATTATGTGAAGTGTCTTGAGGGTTAGAAAAATAATTTATCCGCTCTTAAGTTAATTAATTAAATTTTCTACCCAAAATTAATTAAAATCCTAAGCCAAAAATTTAATTAATTCTAGGTCCTAAGTAAATTTAAATTCTCCAATGGCAAAATTTGTTGGTCCCCAAAAAATTAAAGTTTAAGAGGTCTAGGGACTAAGGTAAATTAATTGTTTTGCTAAATTTTAAGCCTTTGGTCCTTGGGGTTAAGTCAAAGTCAAAATTTTGAGGAAAGTAATTCAATAAAAAAAATGAATTAATTAAAATGCATTTAATTGAAAATTTCAAATTTCCTCAATAATTTATAATTTCGACAGATGAGATTAAAAGAAATTTTAATCCTCGTCAACGGTCAAGATTTCTTTGACAAGGATCACTCGAACTAGCCGTTGAAGAATTTATCTTTAAATAGGAGGTCATTTGTCAGTGAGTTCATCCGATCTTTTGATTGTGTATTAAGCCAAAAACTCTCTTGTAACCTTTTTATGAGCAATAAAGAAAGAATTTGGGGTTAATTTCTATTAGTGTTACTCTTCATGGAAAAACAATAAGATGTGTCATTTTCATGCGTGGATTTCTTCTTAAGCCATTGATGATAGCCTTCTGAAGAGTGATTTGAGTACAAGTATCTTGCTCAGTCACTGGGGTTTGAATGATAATTTAAGTTCTGAATATAATAGCATGTATCTCTATTGAATCTAAATTTTATTATCATTTTTTGGCTCAATGTTCATGGTTGAATTGAGTTTTGCATGAAAGTCTTGATTTTTTAAATCATCGGGCGTTTAGGGAAGCTCTTGGTTGAACCAGCCAACTCCCCATCTGTGTTTTCTCAAGTGCCCAACTTAAATTTGATCCTGGGCTTATCATAAGATACTTTGTATTGGTGATGCATGAAGGGTTTTGAGCTTAGTGCCTCCTTTAAAATCTGAAACTTTTAAATTTTTCTATGCTAAAATGGTAGATCTAGTTGTTGAGAGCCTCAGATCATCAGATCTATGAGTGGAGTTGGACTCACACTCCCTAGATCTGATATATCTGCCATTTATGAACATAGAACTGTAATTATGTTCAGTTTTCTAAATTGGGTTTTCTGCATTTTAGTTTTTTGGGTCATTGTACATATCATGTGGGTGTTTGTTGTTGTATTGCAGCTACAGATCTAAAGGACAAAACCATGTAGAGTCCAGATCTAGGACCTGGAGGGTAAGATTAGGATCTCTAGGGTTTGTTAGAGTCATTTTTGCTGAGATTCTATCCAAAGGTTTCCATAGGTTTGCAGTCCAAGGGTTTTAAATTTAAATTTTTATTTTTAGATCTAGAAATTTTGTGAGGATTTCACTGAAAATCTTAAGCAGGCATATATCATTTTAATCAAAATTTCTAGGAAATATGAAGCATTAAAACATTTTGGTGTAAAATTCATTTTCTGAATGTAGTTCATTTGTTTCCCGGGGGTTTTTGGAAAATATTCGAAAGAAAATTTTGTTGTCTGAGTTTGAGTTTTGATTTTTTTTTAATTTGGAAATTTTTGTGTACTTGAGTTTTTCCTCAGTCTTCACGCAGTTCTCTTTTGCTACCATGCCCTCTGAGTTTGATCTGCTTCTCAAGCCCTCACTGCCTCTCCATGCTTTGGTACCCATCCTCACGTTTTTCCATTGGCCATCATCTTCACTCACAGTCACCTCCAAAACCTCTCCATCGCTGCCCACCTACACCTCCATACTCCACGCCTTTCTCTGTTTTCCATCTATGCTCTAGTCGCCTGCACACATAACTCTTTGCTATGTATCCAAACCACACATCAAACCTCCTCCACGTAGTCTCTAAACCTACATGCTAACCCTCCAACTCTTCATCTTTTGCATCGACTACCCTTTTTCTCCCTCCATGCATCCATTTCTTCACTTCACATCCACTACCCTTTCTGCTGTTCGCGCGGGTTTCTCCCTCATCACTCCCGTAGCCTCCATCTCCTTCCTGTAGCTCCATCCGCCTGCAAAGCAAATGCGTCGAAGCTCCTGTTTCCTTCGAGCTCTCCTTCCGCCATCTAGACCTGTAGCTGCAAACAACAAAAATTCATTCGATTTCCATGTTTTAAGTTTCATTGCGTTGGTTTTTTTGGTTAGGTTTAGCTTTCATGCTTTATGAGTTAAGTTAGGCTTATTTTATTTTTATTTTCATTGTGATATATGCGTTGGTTTAGTTTTAGCTAGGGTGTAATTTTTTTTAAATTTCATTAAATTTAAACTTAAGTTAGGATTTATTAAGTTTCATT
>APFE030179234.1:30482-57596 GCA_000404065.3 Pinus taeda
TGGTGACTTGAGAATTAAAAATGAAATAAATTAAGGGGTTTACGCTTGAACATTAAAATTTTTAATGTGGCATATGACCCATTAAAAATTTCAATTTTTTATCCCTTTGATTTGTTCTCCCTATTTTTCACATCAAATTAAGTTCCTAAGGAATAATTGAAAAATTTTAACTTAAAAGTTCCTTAGTATTATTTGGTCATTAAATGCATTTTTATAATTTTCCTATGGTCAAAGTACGATAAATGTTTGAAGTTATTTTGACTGTTCGAGAAAATTAATTAATTCTAGATCTTGGTCATTATCGATAATCATTTTAAATCTAGAATCTCTTGCATGATACAGTTTTGGGAATTTATATTGATTGTCATTATTCGCCACCTATTGGAAAATTATTTCGAATGACTTGCTTTCTTACTTAATCTATGGTTAATTCAAATTAAAGGCACTAGTCTATAATTGTTCCTATCTTTGGGTCGTGCCTTGGTTACATTAGCCTTTAATCTATTCATCTGAATTAATCGAGATTCGTTTACTTTCGTCAAGTTGTCCATCATTAAAATCTCCTAAAGTCTATTTTTCACAGGCTATCCTCATCCATTTTCCTAGGGGCTACCCCCCTTGAGTTGCCTAGGAGAGAGTCTAAACAGAGTGAGTGAGGATCGAGATTGACAACCCTTACAATAAGTGTTGTCGAGGTGCCTAGACACTTTGTGCAACAACAAGGCCATGGATGTTGGGTTCATTTAAGGTAACATCCCCTATTCAACTTGGGAAATCCAATGAGGTGGGAGCAAGCATTACAAACATCAACAATGATAATTTTTTCCCCAAGCTCAACGGAAAATCCTAAGAGAACTTCCTTCATATGGAAAGTATGGCCATAGATTGCCTGGAAAGTAGTCATTGAAAGAATCAGTGTTGATAATTATATATCCCACTAGAATGACGGGGACATGAAATAAGTGGAGGATCCCTCACCCAACAATGTGTGTTGAATATCATTTCCAAGTATATGGACTTGGATATAGAATTCTATGTGATCGAGTAGTTGATAATGAGTTGAAACGATGTCAAATGTAATGAGGTTGGAATTTGAATTATCAACCCATCTGATCATAGTCAATAAGGTTATTCACTACATGGGGTAGCTTTGTAAAAACTCTAAGGTATAGATGGCACATTGTGCTTGAGCTAAATCCTTGAAAATAATAGTGTTTGGAAGCCCATGCATTAGCATTGTGTTTTTCGACTAGTGGAGAACACATTTATATGGGCATAACACAGCCTCCAAAGGATTATCTATCAAGAGAGGTCCATTATAGGGAGTGGGGATCACTAGGTCCTTAGAAGAAGAAACATATTAATGAGTCTAACAGTTTTCCACTTTCATAGAAAAATACATTTCCTTATAACACATAAGAACATGTGATGTGCCTCCTTGTTGATTTTTCCCTATCATGCCCCTAGGTAAAGCAGGGTAGTTTGAAACCATTTTTTATTGTTTTTAGTTAGGGAATTGATATTTTAATACAATAGGCTTTTCACAAATTGGAAGATATGCAAAGAAACAATGAATCACATCCATCACCTATGGGTGAGATGGTCTCCTTGATAAATGTTGTAGGGAAACTTGACCTTCCATTACTTCTTAGTTATGATCCCACCTATTATGGTTTGGGGTTGTGAAATCCCTTGAACGTTTATTAGAAGTGTTCAATCGCTTTATTTTCTTCTTTTTTTCTCCATGTTGTTGAGGATTCTTCAATTGCATGGATTGCACCAAATGCACCTTAGCAATATGCTCAAGAGATAAAGCTTATTTAGATATAGGCATAGTTCCTAGAGCTTCTGATGAAACACACATTTGGACCAATTCAATAGCTTACATAATACATGGATATGGAACTGACCATGTGATAAACATGTGGTCTTGATTTAGGATGAAGTGGATCAATTTATGGAAGAGGAACATTAGGAATAATATTGGAGAGTGTGCTTGAATGAATAGATGAAGTGAATATGATAAACATGTAGAATTTATTGCTCCTTAGAAGAATCCTTGACCATCACAAAGTCCTTGGAAATTTGGGGTAGTGAGGATCATGTGAACCAATATTTTCGAAGTTTATGGTTCTATTTGACCACTGACCCCACCTCCACTCATGAATATGTTTAGAAATTTTAGTGGGGGTACTCTATGTAAAATTATATAGGAGATTAGTTATAATCTCTTGGCATGAATGTAACTGAAAATAATATAGAAACAATACCAAAAACATGGCATAGTCATGATAGGATTCCCATTCAAGCACAATATACAATTTTTCACATCCCTAGTCATGGTACTTTGGAAGATATGCAAGCAAATATAGTTTTCCACCAAAGTGTTTGATGAACACCATATGTGGTAAGGTTAAACATGACTTGTCAAGTTTTCTCTCAAATTTCCATTGAACATCCGAATGTATAGCCACCATGAGTAATGGTATAAGGAATCATTCATAAGTTTGCCCAAGTCTAGAAATAGAAATAGAAGTTCATTTTGATCAAATGGATCTTAAGTGTTGAGTCATGAATATTACCATCTTTTCATGTTGTTTTTACCATATTTTAATAACCTTTTTCTTGACTTTTAGCCTTTTATGCTTTTCCATAATTTCATTTTACTTCATTTTTATACTTATATGTGGGGTCAGGCTCAATATTTTCCAATGAATTTGTTTTTGTATTTTAAGTGAGTTTACAATTGAATATTAGAAAAATGACATGTTTTTACTTACTTTTGAAGTTTTGGTGAGTTTGTTGATAGCTAGAGGCATATTTGAAGATTCCAATAATGCAAATTTTAACCACTAAAGTCCAAATTCGATTTTTCTCTTCAACTCTTCAAGGATTGATTAATATTTGGGAGTTTCCCTCAAATATCTTGGATGGAGAAGAATCATGGAAAATTTGTTATCAAATATTTGAGAGACATTTGTGGTAAGAATTTTAGAAATATTACTTGCTCATTACTAAAAAATAGTTGTAACAACAAGAGATGTTCGTGGATTTGATATTATTATATATAATATAGATAGTGCTCACTCCATTTCAAGGGGAATATTTTCGAAGCATATATCCAACTTATGATAGAATAGAATAAACCTCTTGATATTCCCTTTCACATGGAATGTTATTATCTCTAGTTTTAATGTGGAATATTTTGATTTTCCTTATGATATTATACAAATTTTTCATATCATTTTCATAGGAGAATTAATCTCACTATGAAGAGAACATTGTGACTTTTATTTCACTTTATATTCTCTTTTTTGAATTTATACAATCTCATTTCATAGTTAGTTTTCACAATGATGCTCGTCTGGTGTGTTTCCTTTTATCAAATATTTCTAAAAAGAGTATTAGTTAATTGAAAATATTGTAAGGAGATAAGCTACCAATAATAGGATCCCTAGCTAATAACATAGTCAGTGACAAGTGGATTGACATTGTGTGCTGGGATTAAGCTTAATTTTATTTTATCATTTTCTTTGAACTTTTCTCTTATACCTTTAATATTTTTATTAGTTTAGAAACTAATTTAAATGCATTGTTTTAAATAGTGATTTTGTTTCTTATGGCTTATGATTACATAGGAATATCTTTTTGATCATCAGTTGAAGAAGTATAAAGAGTATTAACAATGTAAACTTTGAAACGAGAAGTGATACTATTACCCGTTTTTGAGAGATAGTAAAACAGCGACCCAATCTTGAAAAGGCATGATGCAGAACATGCATGTTTTTTTTAGAGCATAGTTTTTGGCACTTTAAATTTTTTTATGTACATTATGTTTTAGAATGATTGTGATTTTCATGCTGATTTAAAAAAGTGGTAATTCTGCATCAAGCCCTTTTTTTTAAGGACCTAGTTTTTGACTTTAAATTTTCTAATGTATAAAATGTAAATAAATTATTTTCCAAATTTAATAATTTTTGAAGTGGTCTTCTTCTTCATATTTTCTTGTTTTTATTTTAATTTTTTTGTAGTGAGGTTTTTATTGTTTTGCATATTTAAAGAAGAAGGTCGATATTTTGAATTTGCAATATTCTACATATTTGTACATCGGTAATTAATTTTTCAATCAATTGTCTCGAGAAAACAATAATTTCTAACAATTGACATAAAAATAACCATTTTTAACATAAATATAACTAAAAAATTACATGTTTTGATATTTTTTTGTAATTTTTTGCTAGAAATGATATATCAAAATCACAATTTTTATAGGAAAATTTTAACTAAAAATTGTTAAATAATAGTTTGTTTGTTTGTTTGTGTGTTTGTTTTTTTTTTTTTTTTTTTTTTTTTTTTTTTTTTTTTTATGAATTTCATGTTCAAAGAAAATAATAAATCACTGTTTTTTTCAAAAAATAAATGATGATTAACATAAAATTAATGCGAAAAATCACATAATTACAAATATTGAACGCATAACAAACTTGATTGCTTATTCTACTCATAAAATGTCAAAGTCAAAACATTACAAGTATAAATAATTAATAGTTACAAAAAATGAGCTTGATTTGCAAGCATAACTTAAATTTAATCAACAATGTCACGTAATTCAAACTCTTCATCCTCTAAAGTTTCATCATTGTCTTCTTCCACAATATTTTCTGGTTCGTTTTGCTCATTTTCCTCTTCGAATGGATATTTGATGTCTACGAATCTCCCAATGTATGCCTTTCCAATCATTCCGTGTAATGGTGGTTGGGGTTCCATTTCCTTTTTTTCCACACGTGATTCACTAAAGTCCCCTTTCCTCAACCCAATTTCTTGCATTGCATCTGGAGGAAATTGAAGAGCATTAATCATTTGCTGAATAAAATTGCATTTTATTTGAACTTTTTCAATGGCAATGCAATTTCTTCCTTTTTGAACGCAACATGCAAGTGTTGCACCTAATTATCAAGCACAAAATAAATAATGAAGTAAATTAGTACAATGACATATAAATTAAGAAATAACATATTGAAATTTAATTCCATATAATAAAACTTACCTGAGCCATAATATAAATCCAGAACCCAATCTCCTTCATTTGAACATATGTTTATAAGATAGTTAATCAATAACTGTGGTTTTTGATAAATGTTAACTATCTCTCCTTTTGCTTCTTTGTCTTCATATGTTAGTTTTCTCACAACATCATCGTAAGTCAATATTTGACTATGACACTTTCCATCTACCCAATTAAAAATCATAGACATATTATTGTTATCTTTTGCCCAACTATCAATATGGATGAAGTCACAACCATCTATGAATGGTTGATCTTCACCGTTAAGAAGAATTGACTTTTGCCTGTAACATGAAAGTAAAAGCTCAATTAACTTTACATAAATGAATTTTTCAACATTAATCAAATATACATTTTAAACATCTTACCAGGTACGCTGCATCCTTGAATTTGTTTTCCCCTTGAAGTTTGATAATAACATTGCCAATTGTGTGTCTGAATGAAATGTCACAAATCTTCTTAATCGTGATGATGTGACTTCTAGAAATCCCGCAACCACTTTACTAAGAGCTTGATAAGTGTAAGGGTGACTGTCATAGTCAATGGTTGGAATATTGAAACCATGGGGAATATCTGCAATAAGGCACAATCCCTTTTAGGTATGAGTTTAGCAATGTCTTCACAGTTGCCTTGTATTACTTGATATTGAATAGTGTCAAGCCCATTCCAAATGAAATGAGCAAGAGTTGGATCAAGTTCAACATTATTAAGACGTTTATTCTTCAATCTTTTGATCTTAATTTTTCAATAAAGGTTTTGAAACTATGTGGTTCTCCATTTTCATCGTTCTTCATCTTTTATAAAATAAACAAATATATGTGTAAGTTATAAATTAAAAATAGTATACAGATGAATAAAAATGAATGTATAAATCAACATATCTTTTTAAATGAAAGATTAAAAAAAAAATTAATGTTGATGTAGAACTTGAATCTGGATAGTTGCATACAACATCATCCCAACTATCTTCATTCAACAATTTAACCATTTCTTCTTGACTTTTCATGTAAACTTTGTGACTACATAGATAAAGTAAAAAAAAATAATATAATGATATCTATAACATACTACCAAGAACAATATGTTATATTTAAAAGAAAATTATAATCCAGAAATAAATAAAAATAATTCAACAAACTTACTTTTGAAATTGCTCAAACATTTCCTCCAATGATAATTCCCCTGACCTCACACGAGAAAATAATTCTTTCAAAAGTTTTTCATCCTTCACTCCTTGAAATGCTCTCCAAGGTGTGATAGTCATATCTTCTGGAAGTTTCTTCATTGCAAGACCTGATTTACTGTTGCTACATATCAATGGTTTATACCTTTTGACCTTCTAGTTTTTAACGAAAATGTTCTCCCACATGCTAAAAATCTCATTAATCAACTCCCATATCTCTCCAGTTCTAAATAGAAACTGGAAAATGTTATCCACACCTTTGAATAAATAATTAACTTTGCCTCCTTTGCTGCCTTCTCAATTTATTTTCTCTTTAATTTGATAGCCTATTTCCATACAACATTCCTTCTAGAAATCTACAGTGACATTTATCCTATCCCCACCACATTTTTCTTCAAATTCACTATGAATAAATCTAACACTTTGCATGAAAGTCATAGACATCCTATATTCATTATCTGAATTATGATCCCATGCCACTAACTTTGCTTTTGTATCTGATAAACCAGCATAAATGATACATTTCATTGTTTCAAAATGTGGGTTATTGGGATATTCACCCATCAATTTTATTTGAGCTTATACAGAATGGTTCCCCCCAGGCACATAATAATTGTATTCAAAACGTTTTGACTTATCAATGCTTCTTTGTTGGGAACTTGAACTGGATCAACAAGAAGCACATAATTAACCACATGAGCATATGGATTGTACCTCATCAATGTCTTCAAGTTGTGAACATGCAAATGGTGTGGCTTTCTGATTTAATATTTACATTATCCTTCACTTGCCTTATAGATTTGTTTGATATTAAGCTAAAATGTATGACCACCCTCAATTAAGTTTCTCTTTTTCAAGTTCTGTCGAATGGCATTTTGTTTTGTTTTGATAATGCCATCCTCTAAATCAGCTCCTGGTGTAATGATTTCTCTACTTTGTTTTGAAGTTTCACTAGGTTCTTGACTGTTGGTAATGATGACTTGAAAATGTTCAACTTTCTTTTATTCCTTATAACATTCTCATCATTAACTAGAATAGATTTATTCTTGGGCATTGTTACTTTTGGTCTTTTAAAGCTCTTCTCATTACCAATTTCATCCTCAGTAGGGACAACATATTCTTCACAGACAGTTTCAACTTCCTCATCTTCAAAAGTAACTTGTCTATCTTTGCTAAATTTATCCACTAGAGGCTTTTTTTTTATCCCTTCGATGTAGTTTTGTTACATCATGAATTACTACATTTTGCTTGTTTTCCATATCTTCTTCTGACACTGAGTAGAAACTGCTAACAACTTTCATAATATCATGCTCTATGAAATGAATGCCTCCCAACCTAATTGAACAACTTTCATCAAAATTCTGTCACACAAAATATCATATGTCAATGAAAACAAAGTTATAAAAATATACTGAGACAATTACAAGAACGCAAAACACAAATAGAAACAACAATACATACGATATTTTGTGTCATCTCATTTACGATTTGTTTACACAACTTTGTAGATACCTTTGTCGTGTCATACAATGAATTTGATAACTGGTATTTAATCCTTTCATGTGACTTGGGCAGTTTTGTAAGTGTGTAAACAAGTTCATTGTCCAGTACCGAACACATGTCTATGACCTTTCCCATCACCTCATAAATTCCATTATCATTAGGTACATCAACATATAGATATATCTACACATTTTGGCTTCCTCTTTGTTTCACATACCAGACATTTGATGGAAGTTTCACTTCTTTTGATTTATTCCAGTATGAAATCATCTTCATATCATTTGAGGCACTTGAAATATTTGTAGCCATCGACTCACGTGGGGTTCGTTCATCGATGTTTTTGAAGATCCACCTTTAAGAGTCTTTGGTCCAAAAAGATTCACAAAAATATTCTTTGATGCTATTTTCCTAAAAAAAGACACATATAAATCAGTAAATCAAAATAAAATAATAAATTAAATTAAAAATGAAAACGATAAATGATAATTAATTTTATAAACCATAACAATTAAAAAAAGTAAGAAATTTAAAAGATACATCGCCTGTTAGGTAAACTTGACTCGGGATAGAGTCAAAGTTGACTAGGTTAAACAGTGATGGTTTTGGGGCACATGGTATTGTGCACCCATAGTATTCTGCCTGTGGTATTATATGTAAGGAGCTTATAAAAGGCTGGAAGGACTTCATTGTAATGCAAGACCTGGAGGTGAGTGGTGAAGGCTCACTTGGTCGGATTGGCCAGGGTTTTGGCCAATGCTAATAAGATCTTATTAGGTTGGGTTTTTCCCCGGATTTGGGGTTTTCCTAGATAAACATTTATGTTTATGTGTTTATGGTTGTTGCTGGTTATTTTTATATTTATTCCTCTCAGTAATTATTTATGTTATACAATAAATTTCTTAACAGTTGGTATCGGAGCCAGATATTGGCTTCAAAGGGATTCTTTGATGCCAGGGGTTTATAGTGCCTGATGAGATCAATGCAACAGATCTAGGTCTGGAAAATAATGGTGGAACAATCGTACATGGAAGAACCTCGAGGAGAATGTGCAGAATATAGTGCCATAACTACCAGGGATCGCAGTGCATTTGCAATATTTACCGGTTTGGAACATGCTGACGAATTGTTTGGGATTCATGCGGCTTCGAAAATTACTCATTTTCTGATACGTGAGGCCACCAGTGCTGGAATCTACGAGGTTCTCGTTGGCCTCATAGTTGGAGTGGTTTGATAGAATTTTTTGAGCAAATCAAATTGAGAGAGGATGGATCAGAATCACAATAAGAATAAACAAAAAAAAATTAATGAAGTCAAAATTATTGCATGTAAATGGGCATATTACTGTAAGACCTGGTAAGGCATGTGTACCCCTCGGTGATCACTGGTAAAGTCTGGGTTAGACCCAGGTGATAGGGGGGATGGAGGGTTAGCAATACCCCGGGTAAAAACTCTAAGGGGTGTAAGAGCTAGAGTGAGTGGGATTGTCTCACTTAGCAGGTTTGGCTGGAGTTAGTCAAGGAACCCCAAGTCATGTTTAAGGGGGGAATTTTTAGGTAAACTTGACTCAAGATAAAGTCAAAGTTGACCACGTTAAACAATGATGGTTTTGGGGCACATGGCATAATATTCTGCCCATGGTATTATATGTAATGGAGCTTATAAAAGGCTGGAAGAACTTCATTGTAATGCAAGACCTGGAGGTGAGCGGTGAAGGCTCACTTGGTCGGACTGGCCAGGGTTTTGGCCAATGCTAATAAGATCTTATTAGGATGGGTTTTTCCCTGGATTTGGGGTTTTCCTGGATAAATATTTGAGTTTATGTGTTTATGGTTGTTGCTGGTTATTTTTATACTTATTCCTCTCAGTAATTATTTATGTTATGCAGTAAACTTCTTAACATCGCCATGTCACCACATCCTGAAAATCAGTTAGCCACCTGAGTCGATCATTGGATCTAGTGCCCCTAGCCCACCATGGCAGCCCAACAACTACCCCCCATCCCAAAATCGCCCTGCCACCCGGCACGTTGTTGGGTTGTTAGGGTGGGGGGGTTGCCGCAGCCTTCCACCGCACCCCAAAGACCCAATAGCCCACAGGGGTGGCAGAGTTATCCGCAGCCCTCCGCCTCACCCCAGCGGCCCAATGACACGAGGGGTGGTGGGGTGATTATCGGAATCACCACGCCAACCCATGGGCCATTGGGCTGCCGGGGTGGGGTGGGGTGCTGGGTAGCCAACCCCACCGTGCCTAACCTACAGGCCTGTTTGGCTACCATAAGAATTACCGGGCCCACCATGCCCACTGTGGATGTAGTGGGTAAATCTGGCCCACAAAAGTTTTTAGTTACAAAAAAAAAAAAAAAAACTTCATTAAACTTATTTAATTTTAAAATTTGCAAAGAAGAAAAATGAACTAACCTTTCAAATAAGAGAATCCTCTATTGAATATGTTGTTGATCGCAATGTATATGCTCCACAAATTCATTCCAAGTATTTTAACGAACCTCGGAAAACCTTGATGTGATGTGAGTAATAGTGATAATGAAATTTATTATATAGGTGAAATTACGGAAATGTTTTACCATACGGTTAATGTGGGATTAATTTGTTTTCAAAAATAAATTAACATGTTAATTTTGTTATAACAATATAGGAAACTATGATAAAGCGAATATTATGGAATTGTTTTACAGCACGGTGAATGTGGGATTAATTTGTTTTAGAAGGTATTATAAAAATTTAAAAAAATATTCAATTGTCTAGTAAATATTATATAGTTTAACTATTAAACTAATTTAAGTAAAAGTTTTCGTTTACAATTTTAAATTTAAAGACTTATTTAATAAAAAAAAAGTTTGTTGAAATTTTTCAATAAATTGTAGAATAAAATAATGGAGGGAAATACATGAAATGAAATTTTTTGAGGAAGAATTTTGGCGAAAAATTTTGGGGAGAAAATTTCATTCTTTAAGCTATATAATAGCATTAGGCGAGTCTGCATTTGTATCATTCAACCTCTTCTATTTGAAAGGGATGGATTCTTCTAATAGTGAAGTTTCACTTTGTGAACCATCAACATCTTCATTGCGTAACAACTCTATTCATATTGATGAATATAACAGAAATTCTTCCACTATGAATAGCAAGTCAATTCTTCCACTTAGTCGTAATCTTAAGGACTATGAGAGTAGCACTAATGAAAGAGGGGATGAAGAATTTCAAATAAATAAAGTCATGGGTTTCACTTAGTCCTAATCCTAAGGATTATGAGAGTAACAGTGATGAGGAGCATGATGAAGAATTTCAGAAGAATGGAGTGTCATGATGTCCTCTTAGTCCTAATCCTATGGACTATGAGAGCAATAGTGATCAATAGCATGGTGATGAATTTCAAAAGAATGGAGTGTCACAGTGTCCAGTTAGTCCTAATCCTATGGACTATGAGAGCAACAGTGATGAAGAGCATGATGACGAATTTCAAAAGAATGGAGTGTCACGGTGTCCACTTAGTCCTAATTCTAAGGACTATTAGAGCAATAGTGATGAAGCACATGATGAAAAATTTCAAAAGAATGGAGTGTCACGATGTCCTCTTAGTCCTAATCCTATGGACTATGAGAGAAATAATGATGAAGAGCATGACAATGAATTTCAAAAGAATGGAGTATCACAGTGTTCACTTAGCCCTAATCCTAAGGACTATGAGAGTAGCAGCGATAAAGAGCATGATGAAAACTCTCAAAAGAATGGAGTGTCATGGTGTCCTCTTAGTCCTAATCCTATGGACTATGACAGCAACAGTGATGAAGAGCATGATGAAAAATTTCAAAAGAATGGTGTGTCATGGTGTCCTCTTAGTCCTAATCCTATGGACTATGAGAGAAACAGTGATGAAGAATGTCAACTGAACAAAGTGTCACAATGTCCACTTAGTCCTAATCTTATGGACTATGAAAGCAGCAGTGATGAAGAACATGATGAAGAATTTCAAAAGAATGAAGTGTCATGGTGTCAACTTAGTCCTAATCCTATGGACTATGAGAGCAGCAGTGATGAAGAGCATGATGAAAAATTCCAAAAGATAAGACTATCACAGTGTTGTCTTAGTCCTAATCCAATGGACTATGAGAGCAGTATTCATGAAGAGAGTTATGACAAATTTCAAAAGAATGGAGTGTCACAGTTTCCACTTAGTCCTACTCCTATGGACTATGAGAGCAGTAGTGATGAAGAGCATGATAAAGCACTTAGTCCTAATCCTAAGGACTATGAGAGTAGCAGTGATAAAGGACAGGATGTATCATTTTCAGTAAGCAAACAGTCACATTTTTTACTTGAGAGTAGCAGTGATAAAGGATAGGATGTATCATTTTCAGTAAGCAAACAGTCACATTTTTTACGTAGTCGTAATCCTATAGACTATGAGAGCAACACTCACAATTCACATGCGGATGAATATCCAATAAACATCAAGTCAAATTTTCAATTTAGTCCCAATTCTAAGGACTATGATAGTAGCACTAAAGAAGGGGAAGATGAAGAATACCTTCCAAGTTAGTATTTGAAAATCACAGCTGATCATAGTGTGGAAAATATTCCTCAGAATGATGATCAAAATGCTTATACAAATGATGATCCAATGATGGATATGTTGCCAAGAAATATTGTATCGAGTAGGAGTAGACCTTTTGGTATCAATGTAAGATGTTCTAGTTATACAAGGGTAGAGTAGAATATCAGATGAGAATAAGTTATATCAGTGCTCTCATTTCAAGTGAATGTTGTCAAAAATATTGCTTGAAACATATGGATTTCAAATTTGCATCAGAGAAAAGGAAGAGATATTTGTCAATGAATAAAAGCGTGCAAAATTCATATTTAGTTGGGTGCATGCAATCTACATTGTCAGGTTATTATTATCATATTGGGTCTTTATTTATCTATAGAAAGGCTTTCAAAATGTTTCATTTGATGGGTAATTTTTTTCTCTCGAGAATCCAAGAAAATTTCGAAAAGGATCCCACATTTTATTCAGAAGTACGTCATAAACGATAGTTTGGGCCATTATCAAATAATGCAATGTCATAGATTAAATATATATTTTCAAAGCATGGAGAGTGCATGCCAAATAGAGAGATAATACCTATTCCAAATAATTTTTCAAGACAAGAAATCTACGACTTATGCAAATAATATGCGAAAGGTGCTGAGGGACAAGGTCGTTTTATTACATATCAATATTTTGTGAAGGTATGGATGAAAGAATTCAACAATGTCCATATTCCTAAGAAGACAAGGATTGGGATTTGTAGTATATGTGCTTCTCTTAAATAAAAAAGGGACAAATGTGAAGGGTCAGAATGAGGTAAGCATTTATAACTTTAAATTTTGAAATTGTATAGTCATCAACTATGAAAACATTTTTCTTAATGGCTTTCTTTTATGTTGTGTAGATTCAATTGTCAAAGAACTTTAGGAGCATCGCGAACAACAAACAAGTGAAAGGAGAAAGTTGTACAAGCATTGAAAGAAGTGTTATGATAATCCAAATAAATATTTGGGTTTGATAATTGATGGTGTGGACCATAAGAAAACACTTTTACGACATTTTGTTCGCACACCCAAAAATTTATAGGAGGAAAATTTTATTTAGTATCACTCGGTCGGTTGTATGGTATTCAATGGGAAAATGTTGCCAAGGGTGTACTTCACAACTCCAAATATTCATAATGATGCAAATATGAAAATAACCATAATTCATGTTGTGATTTCTCATTGGTTTGGTAATCTTCCTAACATTTTGTATCTACAATTGGACAACACTTGCCATGAAAACAAAAATCAGGTTGTTTTTGGATATCTAAACATGCTTGTTGAATTGCGAATCTTTCAGAAGGTAAAGGTTGGTTTCCTTTCTGTTGGGAACACTCATGACCATATTGATCAGATGTTCAGTCGTTTTTCAGTCACATTGAGGAGGAAGGAAGTTGGGAGCTTGCCATCATTAATTGAATGTATTAAGAATTCATACATGCGAGAGCCTACTTTTGACGTGTTGGGCGAAAATGTTGACATGCGAAGGTTTATTCTGGGATCGCATCGTGAGGAGAAATGCATTGAACAACTTAATGACATTAGCTTCCAACATCAATTCCGTATCAAAAAATTTGATGGGAAAACACTAATATGGGGCACGAATTATTCAACTACTATAGAATGGACACCATCATCAGGTTTGGAATTTCTTAAGTTCGCTCCAGATCATCCAATATTTGCATCAAAAATATTGTTAGTACAATCAGTTGGTGAAGTTCATAATGCACACAGACAGAATAGAGATATAAATTATTCTAATTTCCTAGAAGAAATTAAAAAATGTATTAGATATACATATGAGTACTTTGACATTGCTGATTCAATTTGGTGGCAGTCATTTTTCAATAATCAAAGCGATGTCATTTCAACAACAACAAATGAAGATATAACTTTGAAAAATACATTTATTTGGCCATAAAATGTGTCAAATGAACATGAGGAAATAAACATTGTTGAACAGCAACAATCTCAAGGTATTGTTAATTCTTCATAGGCAGAGGAAAGAGAGATGTATATTGGTTCTAGAAGATCTTGTGCACAACGTGAAGACATGGAAGACCTTTACAAGGGTTGAATATAGGGTATTAACGAGGGCTGCATGATCACAGTGCTAGCAGATGGAGATCCCAATGGCTATCCATTCTGGGTTGCTAAGGTTATAAATGTCTTTACAGAAAATGAGGATATTAAAAGTGTTGAATTACATTGGTATGCCATAAATACACACCCATACAATGGCATGTATAAGCCAGAGATGGTACTTGACAAAAAAATGGTGGAAAAAGAAAAAGAAAGGGTACAAATATAAATCACCATTGCACAGACCTCTTAAAATTGGAGGATGTTGACATACTTGTTTATGACTTCAATTTAACAAAGAGAGGAACTCTTTGCTTCAAGACGATAGAGATTTTCAAAAGGTTATTACTAGAAGGAATAGTGTTGCGATGGGAGTCTGCTAAAACCAATCATAGATCTAGAAGAATTTTGAAACCTAAAATGGTGGGCATGCATGTGGACTCAGATGGGGCACTCGTTGATGAAAAAGAATAATATGGAGCATTTTCATCTGCATCGAGTCATTCATCTGAAGATGTGAATTCTGATGGTGTGCAAGAAAATATGAGTGATTTTGAATAATTGTCTAAGACAATTTTTATAACTGATGTTTGCATCGTATCTTGAAATAAAAAATTTGATTTCCATATGGTGTTAAATCAAAAGCTATGAGTCATTTTTATGTTGTTGGATTGTATGTCTCAATAGTGGTGATTTTTATTTTTTAGAATATCTACAATGCAACATTAAATTTGAGATATAATGTATGTTTCATTCAATATACAAATAATGACATTTTGATTAATTTAGTCATGTAATTTTTTCATAATGTCATGGTTTTTTAACTTTATGGTTGAAAAATTTCCAATTTTTTTGTATCTTTAATGTTATGGTCGAAAACAATTAGAATTTTAGCAATCTTTAGTGTGATGTTATTATATGTTTAACAACATGGATGAAAACTAATAAAATTTTAATGTATTTTGGATCCCATTATTTTATCTTTATGGTCATTACTAAAACATGTTGAATTTATACTTAGGAAAGAAAAATGTTATTATACCGAAAACATTAGTGTGTCTTTTTCCTCATAAAAAACTGTTTTTTTGCACATAAAAATTTGATTTTACTAACATTTCTTAAAAATGTTGAAAAGTGACCCTAAAAAAAACATCGTTCCAGTATTAACACTTTTCGTTTTGAGGGTGTTTTTTGCACGAAATTTTTTTTTTCACTGCCATTTTTAAAACATGTTCAAAATTAACCCTAAAAAAAAACATCGTTTGTTTTAGCATTGTTTTTTATGTTTTTTCAGAGTTTTTTGGCCAGAGTTCCCATTTTTAGTTTATAGTTCCTATTTCAAAGTTTACATTGTTTATTGTTACAAGATATATCCAACCATAGCGTTGGATGAATCCTATGACTTGCATTACTACCATTAAAACTACAATAAACATCAATTACAAGATTATATTTCATTTCTTCTTGACATGAGGATATAATTTATGTTAATGCAAATAGACAGCTTTATAAAGGTGGATCATAGTACAAATAATCTAATCCAATAATACAATGTTTTCATTTTACAAGTTTACAAACTCCATATTGATAATAAATCTTACATAAATAATGCAAATAAATTTCCTGATAGAAAGAGATGACATTCCAAATGGACCTTGTAGTGCTCTCCTAACATAGTTTCAAGAGGTAGATAGGTTTCCAAAGAAATTATTAGTACCAAGGTGTTAAGACCCGGGACCAAAGGAAGCGATAGAATGATTTTTTTCTCTAAGGATAAAGGAAATCCAAAAAATCAAATTACCAATGGGACCATATCGACCGAGAAATGAAAACCTCCTAAAGTGAAAGCGTCCCCATATGTATGAACATTCGTGGGAAATATTCTACTAGTAGTGACATTTCTCCTTGATGAGTGAAACCTCATAAAGGAATTTGAGCCTCTAGGAAGAGACATTAGTCCTGACTATGTACTACCCCAACGATTATGTGATCCTCAGAAAACATTATTACCCCTAAAATTACTAAGAATAGGCACAAACATTTTTAGAATACTTCCTGTAGATGATTTTCCCAAGCTCAAAAAATGTGGATTAACCTTAGGGATAATAGAGCTAGGTCGAAAACATTGAAACTTGGGTTGTGAGCTCTAAATTTACCATGTATGTCATACAAATACAGTAGGAAATAGGGACACATAAAAGATAGGAAAAGTAACTAGGGTTGTAAGAAAAACTGGTTGTACTCCCCAAAGACAGAATTGTGATGTAAAAGAAGTGGTATGGGTTGGACCCATCATGCTAATTTAGGGTAACAAGGAAATCATATTATAAATTCTTAAGACACTTTGTGAATATGTTTTGATCTCCCCCATTGTTGAGGATCTGCTCTAACTACCCATGGGATGAGATAACATTGAAAAATGATGTTGAAATTTGTCACTCACTTGAATGAGCATAAGTTCAATAGGATTAGTAAGAGGAGGGTTCATGCTGACTAGTGGAATTTCATCTACACTTACAAGATAACAAAATCTTCCCCCTTTGAACCAAAATAAGTCCTCCTAATTTGTCCTCGATCTATGTCCTTTAATGCTAAAATTGTCCTATGTTTCTATAATGGTGGTCCCTCCTCTTTTGGAGGAAGGTTTTGATGTATTTGTGAATGATGGAAAATTTGGTTACCCATGGGAAATATATATTCTTAAGTATTGACACAAGACACCCTGAGGCGAGTTAGACTGAAATAAAATATCATTCCCCTAGTAAAATATCCAAGATAACAATAGGAAAACCAAAAGCATAGAGGACCTTTCAGATACTAGCTTGGAATGCTGAAGGCATAGGTCCAACTAACTAATGTAACATAAATGTCTATTAGTGTACATATACCAACCTTTGTTTACACAAATGACTTCTTTAGTGTCACAAAGCATCACCCATCAAGAGCATTGGTATGGTGATGGAACATTTTCCTTATGTATTAGAGGCACTTTCCACCTATGATCACCTTTTTAGGTTCCTAATAGTGGAAACTAAGGTACCATATTGCAATCAAATAACCAAGGAGATAGTCATGGGTTGACACCATATGATCTTCTAGGGAAACTAAGCCCAAAACCTCTATGAGATATTTTTCATAGTGAACCTAGTGCCTCCAAGAAATCCTAGATGTGTATAATCCAGGGAACAATGGAAAAAAATGGAATGGAGATATCTCTACACGTATTCTGAATGTTACCTCATGCTTAACTCAGACGTTAGAGGAGTGACCTATGTGGCAATGGCTCTTCTCACTCTCTAGTGATATCTAGTTTCAATTTCGATGATCGTAAAGAGTTGAATCTCTAATGCTATTCGAACCCCCTCTGCTTTAGTATATGTTGGTTTTCTATAAACACATAATTCTCTAAATAGATTCTATGAGTGCTTATATTAAATGTTTAAATATTTAACCATGGTCAAATTTAGTTAACGATATGTTTACCATAGTCAATGATAGTGAACCTTTTTTCATTCATAGTCATACTCAATCAACCCTACTTGAAAATATTCAACTATATTTAACCATGGTTGACCAAAGTCAAACATTGTCAACCTTAGTCAACCATGGTGAAACTTGGCGAGTCATGGTCAAGGTTTTAAAAAGGTTGATAATACCAATATTAATATTAATAAGCTCACTTTTAATAATATTAATATTCTCATTAAGGTTGACTATTATTATTTTATTATTAGCTATATTATTAATAATATTAATAAATATAATATTAATATTAATGCTCACTATATTAATATTACGAATTGTGAATAAGGTTCAATATTTATAATTTAATAAGGTTTATGTTGGGTTGTGTTATATTCTTTCCATGACTAACCCACGTAGTTAATTAGGGGTTTGAGGGTGCAGGTAACCCCACTTTATGGGGTCTGGGGTAGTGCCCCGGAAAATTTTGGTTTTGGACCCTATGTTAGGTTGGGTGCACCCACCTATGGTTTTGTGCATGATTTTCGCACATGTTTTTGGATGTGATGGTTTTCGGTCCATGGTTTTGAATGAGATGGTTTTCGCTCCATGGTATCGGATGCTTCGGCATGTATAAATATGTATTGTAACATTGAAAGAAACATAATGAAAAATCAAGCTGGTAGTCCCAGTTTTGGGATCCAAGGGAAAATCTTTGTGTATATGTGTTTTATGTGTTGTGGTCTCACATTGTTTATTTTATGTGTTTTAGAATTCGTATGCGAGTAATTTATGTACGGTGTAAAACCTACATTTGGTATCAGAGCCAGGTTTTGGCTTCAAGGGGATGCTTTTATTGCTGAGGGGTTTCGCTCGGGCCTATGGTAGACCCTGTTCAATGGGAGATCTGCGAAATCGATTCTAGTGGTGAAAGAGGATGGTGAGCAGTGGGAAGATAGAGATCAAGAAATTTAATGGTAAAAGTTTTGAGTTGTGGAGACTCAAGATGGAGGATCTATTGGAGGATAAAGATCAGGGAATCACTATAGATCTAGGTACTAAACCAACGGGAGTGTTTGATGAAGAATGGAAGAAGTTGGAATGGAAGGCAAAGAGCACAATATGATTGTGTGTCTCAGATTCAGTATTGTTGAATGTATCAGGGGAAGCTACGGCGAAGGCTTTGTGGGACAAGTTAAGGACTTTGTACCATTCTAAGTCTCTAGTGAATAAACTGTTCCTGCGGAAAAAGCTGCATAACCTGAGGATGAAAGATGGAGACTCGGTGACAGAGCATCTAAATGAATTTAATACTGTGGTAAGTCAGTTAGCATCTGTTGATATTAAAATTTCAGATGAAGATAAGTGCATCAGTTTGTTGTGTTGTCTACCAGATTTGTGGGATAGTCTAGTTATTGCAATAGGTAGCAATGCAATTGCCATGCAATTTGATGAAATAGTCTCATCCTTGTTGACAGAGGAAATGAGATGGAAAAATATGGAGAGCCAGAATGGTGATTCCTTGTCTGTACGAGGACAGTCCTAGAACAGAAAGAAAAATATGTCATCGAGTGGGAGATCTAAATCTAGAGGGAGATCTAAATCTCCAGGAAAACCTGTAAAGGTGGTGTGCTAGAAATGCAGAAAGGAAGGGCACTACAAAAGGGACTATAAATCTAAAGCTCCTGATAAAGGAAAGGGATTTGATGGTGCTCCTTCTGTAGAGGTGAAAACCACCTCAGATGAAGGTGGGGATGTGTACTTGGCTTCTTCAAGTACACATGTATATCACGAGGCATGGTTGATTAACTCAGGTGCATCCTTTCACTTCACTCCCCATAGAGAGTGGTTCTGTGAGTATGAGAAATATGATGGTGGTGATGTCTTCTTAGGGGATGATAGGAAGGCTAGAATCATTGGTCATGGAAAAGTAAAGTTGAAGTTACAAGGTGGAAGGGTTAGAACAGTTCCAAGTGTTCTTCATATTCCTACATTAACCTAAAATCTAATTTATGTTAACAAGAAGGATGATGTAGGTGTAAAAACAGTGTTCGAGAAGGATACCGGCAAAATGGTTCGGGGAGAACTGGTATTGATGAGGGGAGTTCGGATTGGAACTCTGTACAAGCTGCAAGGTATCATAGTTGTTGATGGGTGCAACAGTTTTGTGGTTCCTGAAAGTGGAGTAGAAAATCTAGTGGTCCCTGGATAGAAGACCATGTTGTAGCATCAAAGGCTTGGACATATTGGAGAGAAGGGCCTTCGAATACTTCATGGTAAAGGTATGGTAGAAGGTATGAGTAATAGCTCTCTGGATTTTGATTTATGTGAAAATTGTGTATATGGGAAACAAAATTGGGTGAGTTTCCCCTCTGTGGTAACATGGGAAAACAACTATTAGAGCTTGTGCACAGTGATGTGTTTGGACCTGTAAAGGTTCCATCACTGGGTAAGTCTATGTACTATGTATCATTTATAGATGATTTCTCAAGGAATACATGGATATATTTCCTTAAGAATAAATTTGAAGTCTTTGAAAAGTTTGAAGAATTTAAGGCTCTGGTGGAAAACCAAATAGAGAAGAAGATCAAGGTGCTGAGGACAGAAAACGATGGAGAGTTTTGCAGTAATGAATTTGAAGAATTCTGTAAGTGTGGTATAGCACGATGGAAGACTACTCCATATACACCTCAGCAAAATGGAGTTGCAGAAAGAATGAACAAGACGTTGATGGAAAGGGAAAGAAGCATGCTTAGTGGTGCCGGGTTAGGACATGAATTCTGGGCAGAGGTGGTGGAGACAGCATGTTACCTAGTCAACACATCACCTTCATCAGCGTTGGAGGATAAAACTCCTCAAGAGGTATGGACTAGTAAGAAACCCTCTCTTTCACATCTATAGGTATTTTGATGTGATGCATATGTACACGTTCCAAAGAAGAAATGAACCAAATTTGATAGTAAATATGAAAAGTGCATCTTTATTGGGTATAAGGATGGTTTAAAGGGTTATAAGCTTTGGAACCCAATAACAAGGAAGGTTGTGTACAGCCGAGATGTCATGTTCAGAGAGGTGAAAGATGTTATTAAACATGAATTTCAACCAAAGGAACCTAAGAAGATAGAGTTTGAGCTAAAGGAGGAAGAATCAAACTCTATAATGGAGGAGGAATTAGAATATGAAGAGCCACAAACTCTGGGTGTGAGAGGATCAGTTCAAGAAAGAATGCAGCGAGAAAGGTATAGTCCATCTGCTTTCTGTTCAAATTTTTCTTTATCTATTACTAATGATGATCCCAGAACTATGAAGCAGTAGATTCAGAGGATAGCAAACTCTGGAAAGAGGCCATGGTTGATGAAATGGCATCATTACACACAAATGAGGCCTGAGATCTAGTGGAGTTTCCAGCGAGAAGGAAACCCATTGGCAGCAAATGGGTGTTCAAAAAGAAGACAAATGCATAAGGAAAAGTGGAGAAATACAAAGCTCGATTGGTAGCAAAAGGTTATTCCCAGGTGCCGGGATTTGATTTTGGTGATATCTTTTCTCCTATTGCCAAGGTAGCTTCTATTAGTCTACTTTTATTTGTTGCTGCTGCTTTTTATTTTAAGGTAGAACAGATGGATTTGAAGACAACATTTCTTCATGTGGATCTGGAAGAGGAAATCTACATGAACCAACCTGAAGGCTTTGCGGTGAAGGGTAAGAATGAATTGGTATGCAAGTTAAAGAAGTCTCTGTATGGGTTAAAACAGTCGCCAAGGATGTGTTTTCAGAAATTTGATACATTTATATGGGGACATGGCTTCACCAAAAGCAAAGCAAATCACTGTGTGTATTTTAAATTAATTGGTGACTGTGTTATTTAATTGGTCTTGTATGTGGATGATATGTTGCTGGTTGGAAATGACAAAGAAATTATCTAGGATTTGAAGACCCAATTGTCCTCCAAATTCGACATGAAAGATATTGGTGCTCCAAACTATATTTTGGGCATGGAAATTAAAAGAGACCGGGCAAAGAGGAAGCTCTGGTTAAACCAGAGGAAGTATGTCGAAACAATATTGCAGAGGTTTAATATGCAGGATAGTAAACCAGTGAAGGTTCCTATTCCTGTAGGTGTGAGGTTATCTGTTGAACAGTGTCCCAAGACACAAGAAGAGGAAGAGGACATGTCCCATATTCCATATGAAAGTGCAGTTGGTAGCTTGATGTATGCAATGGTCTGTACTAGACCAAACATTGCACATGCAGTGGGAGTATTGAGCATGTTTATGTCAAAACCAGCAGAGGAGCACTGGACAACAATGAAGCGGGTTTTCAGGTATTTGCGTGGCACTAGTGATTATGGTTTATGCTACCAAGGAAGACCAAGATTGGACAGAGTGTTGGATATTCGTGGCTTTGTTGATGCAGACAAGGGTGGAGATCTGGATCAGAGAAGATCTACAATTGGGAATGTATTTAACATATTTGGAGGTGCAGTCAGTTGGATGAGTAAGAAACAATCTGTAGTGGCACTATCAACTACAGAGGCAGAATACATGGCAACCACTCATGCAAGCAAGGAAGCAGTTTAGTTGCAGAGACTGTGTTCAAATATGGGGTTAGTACAGGGAGCTATAAGGATAGAATGTGACAGCTAAAGTGCAATTTTCCTGGTAAAAAACCCTGCATATCATTCAAAGACAAAGCACATTGATGTTTAGTATCACTTTGTGAGGGATATGATAAGAGACAAAAAGATGTTGCTGGTAAAGATGGATTTTGAAGAATACTGTAGATGCATTGACAGAATTTGTGAGCTCTAAGAAGTTTTCATGGTATAGAGAAACAATGGGCACTGGAGGGCTAGATAAATGACTAATCTCTGATGTGGCCCCCTGTGGAAAGAAAACAACAAGTGGGAAAATGTTGGGTTGTGTTATATTCTTTCCATGACTAGCCCACATAGTTAACTTGGGGTTTGGACCCTATGTTAGGTAGGGCAGACCCACCTATGGTTTTGTGCATGATTTTCGCACATGTTTTTGGATGTGATGGTTTTCGGTCCATGGTATTGGATGCTTCGACATCTATAAATATGTATTGTAACATTGAAAGGAACATAATGAAAAATCAAGCTAGTAGTCCCAGTTTTGGGATCCAGGGGAAAATCTCTGTGTATATGTGTTTTATGTGTTATCATTATGCTCTCACATTATTTATTTTATGTGTTTTAGAATTCGTATGCAGGTAATTTTTGTACGGTGTTAAAACCTACAATTTAAGGATTATTTAATATTCAATATTTTAATGTGATAAAAAAAAATCAAAGCATGGTTGATCAAGTATGACTAATGTTTACCATAATTAGCCATAGTAATCCATGTCAATCTTACTCAACCATAGTCAATTGCATGCAATCATAGCTAAACATGGTCAACCTCTGTGGACCATGAGAAAGCATGGTAATCTTTTATCAACCATAGTCAACATATAATCAACCATGGTCAACCATTATCAACCCCCTTCAATCATAAGCAAGCATGATCATCTCCGATTAATTATAGTGACAATATTTAACAATGGTCAACCATAGTCAAATATTGCTAGCCATAGTCAATGTGGCCAAACATAGTTAGCTATGGTCACCATGATTTACTATGGTTAATTTTGTTTAATACTAGTCAATTATGGTAGCCTATAGATAACTATGGTCAACATTGTTGACCATCATCAACTATAGTTGATTATGTTCATGATGGTTTACCATAGTTAACCATGGTCAACCATAAACATTAGTTAGGAATCACTAGTGATCATTAATGATGGTAAAAATTGATCAACCATGACTAACCATGGTCATCTATGGTTGACCATAGCCAACCTTGAAAAACCATAGTCAGCCCATGCTCAACATGGCAAACCATTGTCAATGATGGTCATTCATTGTCAATATGGATGACCATAATTTATGATAGAAAAATATGGTCAAGCATGGTTAAATTAGTCATACCATGTTCACCCATAGTCAACAGCATCAACTATGATTCACATACCCAACCATAGTCAACCATGCACAACATCATGACATAATCAAACATAATGAACCCTTTATAGTCAATTTTTAAATATTTAAACATGGTCAAACTTGGTCAACCATCTCTTTACCATAGTCAATAATAGTCAATCTTGTTCATTTATAGTCATCTTAAGTGAACCTTATTTAACTACCCTCAATCATGGTTAATCAAATTCAAACATTTGCAACCTTAGTCGACCATTGTTAACCTTGATGGCTCATACTGAAGGTTTTAAATCTTTTAATAATATTAAAGATCACCATATTACTATTATATGATTGACTATATTATTATTAATATTAATAACAACATTATTATTATTATTGTTAAGGTTGACGATATTAATATTATGAATAATACATTTTACTAGTGGTGAATAAGGTGTAATATCTATATTTAATAAAGTTTGAAGTTTATAATGTGATAAAGAAAAATATAAACATGGACTATCATGGTTGATTAAGGTTTTCCATAGTTAGGCATAGTCATCCATGTCAATTTTAGTCATCCATAGTCAACCATGGTAGCCTTTAGTTGACCATGAGCCAACATGGTCATCTTCAATCAACCATAAGATAATACATAGTCAATCATGGTCAATCATTATCGACTTTAGTTGACCATAAGCAACAATGGTAAACCATAATCAATTATGGTCAAACATAGTCAATCATTGTGAGTCATACTCAATGTGGTCAACCATAGTCAATCACATTCAGCCATAGTCAATGTGATCAACCCATTACCTCGTCACCATGGTTAATTATGGTTGACCATTGCCAACTATGGTAGCATGTAGATAACCATGCCATGGCCAGCATGGGCAATCATCATCAACCATAGTTAACACTATTTACAATGGTTTACCATAGTCAATTGTCAACTTTGGTTAGCCATTGTCAATGGTGATCAACCATGACCAACCGTGGTTATCTTTAGTTGACAATAGTCAACCTTGAAAAACCATAGTCAACCCATGCTCAACATGGGGAACCAAGGTCAACCTTCATTAGATGGTCAAACATGCTCAACCAAGGTCACCATGGTGGAATGTGATCAACCATGGCCATCCATTGTTATTGACCATAATCTATGATAGAAAATTATGGTCAACCATAGTCAAATTAGTCAAATAATTTCCTCAATTGTTCAATTTCATCAACTATGGTTAACATACCCAACCATAATCAACCATGGACAACCCTAGTCAATCATGGTCGTAAATGAACAACCATGGTCAATCATAATCTATCATAGTCAACTACAATTAGTTGTGGACAACTATGGTCATCCATAATCAAACTTTGTTAAAGTATAACATGAACAAGATTTTTAGGGATAGTCATAATCAACTATGGTCTACTAATCCTCTATATTAACACACTTTGTCAACTAATCATGAATTTTCTTATACCAATCAAGAATTTTCTTATACCAATCACATTTTCTACTCTAAATTTGCAAATAAATACATTTTAAATACAATATCAAGTCGCTTCCATCCGGTCATCATATAATTTTCTTATACCAATCACATTTACTAATCTAAATTTGCTAATAAATACATTTTAAATACAATATAAAGTCGCTTCCATCCGGTCATCGTGGTTAGACATGGGACGCTCCTTTACTAATAGGAAACAAAATTACAAATTAAAATTTTGAGATAAACTCCAAGCTATACCATCTTAATGTGTGTGTCCTACTTCTTTGATCGCATCCCATCCCATCCCACTGAGAAAGTTAGTTGCATCTCCTTTTCCTATCGGAGTAGAATGGCAGGTGAGGATTGAGAGAATATTCATTCGCACATGAATTATTCAAACTCCAATATTTGATTGATTAAAAAATTCCGGAGTACTTTGCTTCATTTGACGAAATACCGTGATTTCAGTAATCATTAAAGTCATCATTCCATGTTCACATTAAATTATTATTTTTGCCGGCCAAGGATATTATTATGAGCCTCACTGGTAGTGATGTAACCATTCAAAAAAAGTTTGTGCCGATTTTTATTTTTGATTATAGCTGTCCCTTTTACTATTGTTTTTCCACCTCTGAATTACAAACTGCAAAGAGTTTTGTTCTTTTCTCCCTAGCGCAATCCCTACTGTCTGCACTGACAACACATTGTCAGACACGTCTTTTAAAACAAAACCGTGACCACGTGAGGTGATAGCCATTCGACTAATCTTATGGATGAATAGATCAACAATTTTGTGCCGAGAAAGATATTGCTGTCAAAATCATAAGTTGGAAAATTGAGGCGGCCACATGGTCATTCACTCGGCGGGTCAGTTTTAGCAGTGATTCTACGAGTGGTTTCGATATATAACCATGCTTCATCTGCTAGCCGAGGGACGAGCGAGGAGGCCAGAATAGATCATCAGCCGTAGAGTTACAGGCGAAGAATATCCAGGATGGGTAGATCACCTTGCTGCTCGAAACAAGGGCTCAACCGAGGAACCTGGACCGAAAAGGAGGATATGATTCTCTCCGAGTACATTCGACTCCATGGAAATGGTGGATGGAGAAATCTCCCTCAGAAAGCAGGTGAAACTCAGTGTATCTTAATAATAATTCATTAATTTATTAATGCATACGTGAATGTGTATTAATGGGCCAAATAAGCCTAGCGAAATTGTTTTGCAGGTCTTAAACGGTGTGGAAAGAGTTGTAGATTACGTTGGACGAACTATCTTCGTCCCGATATCAAACGGGGAAACATTTCCCCCGATGAGGAGGACCTCATTGTTCGGATGCGTCGCCTTCTTGGCAATCGGTATGTGGAAAATCACTACCCATTGTCTGGAATTATTGACATAAAGATGTAAGACGTTATATATGGATGGATGCAGGTGGTCGCTGATAGCAGGACGACTGCCTGGGCGGACAGATAACGAGATCAAGAACTACTGGAACACGCGTCTGAGCAAGAAGCCGCTGTCAGTGAACGACCCTCAACCCAAATCGAGTGCACAGAATTTGAGGACAAGCTCAAAATCTCCTCCTTTACATAATCAAGGATTCAAAACTACCCCTGTTAAAACAACAGCAGTGAGATACTCTGAAATAGTAAGATCAAACCGTTGCAACGCTTATGGCCGTAGTGATTGCAGTTCAGATAAAACCTTCACACTGTCTATTGTTAAAGAAAATCCG
>APFE030179235.1:3641-16059 GCA_000404065.3 Pinus taeda
AAACAACAACAACAACAACAACAACAACAACAAAAGAAAAAACATAAAAAATAATTTGTTTGTTGGTGAAAACCAGGCAACTGGCACCATGCAAGCACGAATTCATAGGGGAAAACCAGGGTAACCTGGACTCTATGAATTCTAAATACTTGTTCTCCTGACTCACATAATTTCAATGCAGGGACTCTCCACAATTTACTTGAGGACAAGTCCAACCTTCAGCAAGGGAGAATATTAGGCTTTTCACTGAAAAGGCTGAGGTATTGCATTGTCCACATTTTGTATTGTCCACACAGGAACCTGAAGCAAACTTGTTGCAGCAGAACCAACTCAAAGCCAACACAACATTCCAGAAGCATTGCAAAGGGACCTGAGCTAAGACATTACTACAGAGGGACCTGAATAATTCAAGAAGTGGAGCATGGCGAACAAAGCACAGCAATAAACATCTACTTTTCATCCATCTACAACATTTTGACTTCATCCCACCTGTACAAACAGCATTCAAGGGAGTATATTCATAGCCATTTTGTGCTTGAAATTCAAATATTTTTTTTAGAAACTTTTCGTTTTTTATCTAATTGAAGTTAGTACCTGAGGATATTATCATATACATTTCCTATATTCTATATCCCATATTCCCTTTATACATTTCATTTCATTCATAAACATTCCTCATACATTCCCTATATATTCCATTTCATTAACCCTAGGTATTTTTCTTTAGAAATGAAGGGACCAAACTAGGACAACTCTTTTCACCTGCACATAAACTCAAAGCATTAGTAGGAGGGAATAATTTTAAAAATGACCCCAATGGTCATTTTAAAATTATAAAATTATGCGCTATATGGAAGTCAAAAATCATTAACATATACATATCATAAGTTTATAAATGCGCTAAAGTCATTTCCCAAATGCGCATAAGCTACATGGTATAAGATATATATACAAATCAAATGCGCATATCAAAAGGAATATAACATAGTTACAAAGGGCCGAGGGTTATCATAGCAAAATATATGGGTTGCGAAGGAATGATATATGGTGGAGGCCGTAAGTATTAAAACATGGAAGTGGGAGAATGGTATTCAAACAAAAATCATTGCAACCAATGATCATTACACCATAGGCGGAGAATGGTTATACGATGGGTATAATGACAAAGCAATTGCAATGAGTCAAAACGGTAAACACCATACGGCACACAGGTACGACTGCACACGGTGTCATGGCGGATTATTACCTATTGGTTAAAATGTTATGCAGGGATCGTGCGTACAAAACCACGACTTGGCCAATCCTTATGACGCAGTCAGCGACTGGTCAATAGGACGGCCATGTAAGCCACGAAATTCAAAACAACTCAATGGATATACAAGGGTCTGTACAGCCCGAAACGGTCATGAACTGACCGAGCCATTGCACTGATTAAAACAACAATCCCACCATCGTTTAACCCATCATCTTCATCGCCCATAAGCTCAGAGAAACGGTATTGCAACTGTGGCTTTGTGAAAAGAGAAGTGAACCGAGTTGCGAGAAATTTAAAGAAGAAACCCGAGATTTACGTGCAGAGGGAGCCAAGTTCTAGAGATAGCAAGGTAAGACTGGAGTGTATTTCGCTCGGCGATTGTGGATATGTATGATAGCTTGTCATTAAACTGATATATTTTCTGATTTGCCATCAGTTTGACTGACCGAAGAAAAAGGGATTTGAAGTGCTCGTCTACATTCCACGCACCCAGTGACAGACAAGTAACACTATAAAACCGTGATAACTCCAAGTTAATAGCACTTCTGGATAAATTAACAGAATTTTATGCGTCAATCATGGTATAGAAACAGTGGTCAACCAGGCAGCATTTAAAGTTTGAGGTATTGCATGCATAACACGTAGAAGAATTCGAATTAAACATGGAATATGATGCCTTAAACACGGAGAGTTTGTTTAGGAGAGGCAGAGAGCGCCAAAGGTTGTTTATATGAGCGCTGATTGTTTAACTATTGTTTCATTTAACATTCCTTTTTGCTGCTATTAGCCATGAGACATTGGTGGTCTTTGTCATGTGTTTGTGCATGTTAATATATGGTTTGACCAGAACAGAGGAACGCATACTAAATTGTCATATGTGTTATTGGCTGCCAAAAGAAGTCGGATTGTTGAGTAATGTTGAGTACGTAATGTCATGCTGAAGCAAGGGAGTGCTGTAGAATGCGCCGATTTAAAAACAAATGACATGCATTCATGTCCTTGCTACGCGCTTGTGCACTGTGATTTCCATTTGTTTGTGCCATTTACATCAGAACAGAGGATTGAAATACGTGGGGATTGGTTGCATAAATGCTGTGTGTAGTCCTAAGTGAAGTTTTGACTGCATGAAAATTTCGTTGATGTTGATGATTTGTATTGTCCTGTGTCTTGAGGCCGAGAGCCTTTTTCAAAGATCTTGAAGCCGAGAACTGTTTGTTGAAAGGCCAAGAATTGTACTCTGCGTTTTTTTTAAAAATTGTCATTTGTTTATAAGCTGTGAGCATGATGCTATTTATTTTTAGAGGCTGAGCGCATGTGAATAGCCCTCTAAGCTCATAGCTCTGTTGATTAAGGCCATGTGCAATATTTTGCCACATTACACAGTCAAATTTTTTGAAAATGATAAATTGGGATTAGGCCGAGAGTATTTTTGAATATCTGTTGATTGAGGCCGAGAGCCAAATTCTTTAAGTTTTTATTTTAAATACACAATAACTCATGTTTTTTTTTGAGCTGAGTAAACATGGTTATTGCTGCATGTGTATTTAATTTTTCAAAACAAACAGAGATCAGTATATTGACAGAAGATATTCAGGTGTTGTTTATATCAAACAAGGGACTTAACAGTGTTTTTGCAAAGGATAACAGAGGCTAAAAAGGACAGAGTTGAGTTGGGTTTGAGGCTGAAGGTAAGCATCTTTGCCTTCTGAATTTCATTTTAAAAGAAACAACAAGTCATAAGTTTTTATTGTTAAAATGAAGTTAGTAACAGCAGAGGCCTATATTGAATGGTTTACAGAAACTATGGCAAACAGAGTAGAACCAAAATTTCAAATAGAAAGCTGGGGAAAAGAGGTTGTAGAAAAATTGTATTAGGCAGGGATGATAGGTTTCTTACAGAAATTTAATGGCCATTCTGATGAGATCACCAGAGACTTCATAAATAATTTCAGTCAAGACCAGACTCGGGTAGGAGAAATTATTGTCCCGGTAACACAAGAGTACTTGTCTAAAGCCTTAGACTTGCCAATGATAGGGGAGAAGTACCACAAAGGCCTCCACTTCAAGGAGAAAGCTTGGACTTTCTTCTTAGAGAAAAACCGTAAGGGAACGTTTGATAGGACAAAAGGGATACCCAGGGAGTGGTTTAATGAACCATGGGGAGAACTAGTTTTGGTCATTCAAAAATTCTTGACTTGTGATCGTGCATATAGTATTGCTCATTTATATCATGTCAGACTTTTACACCACATCAGAGGGGAAGATAGGATTAATCTACCTTACTTCCTATACAGGAGTCCTATAAGAATGATTGAAACAGTCAAACAGGAGCATAGGCCTAAAGCAGCACAGATAGACCATCAAGGATTAATCAAAATCCTAGTGGAATACCAGGTGAGGTCACAGGGTATAGTGTGGAGAGAATTCATGATTAAGCATCATTTTACTGAACAGATTGTTGAAGTACAAGACAAGATAGAACAGGAAAATAGGAGCTTGTTGACTCCCCCCTTATATCCAAGAACTAGAGCTAGAAATATGGCCATGAATGAAACTGAAGTATCTGTCATGTCAATTCCTAGGAGGTTTAGGAACAAGAGTCCTATTGATTTAGATAAAGAAGTAGAGGCATATTCTCCCAGAAAACAAGAAGCACATGATATTGAACAAGAAGTCCTTGAGCGAGATTCCACATATGATGATGATGCGGCAGCAGCATCATTGATGAAAATAACACAAGACTTTGAAAAGGAAATCAATTTAGCTAAAATCCAAGACTTGACTGATCAGTTAGAAATTAGCAAGATCTTGGAAAAGCAATTAACAGAAGAAAATAAAGCACATAAGAAAGATAATGCTAAGCTGATCAGAACAAATGAAAAATTAAAAGAGGAAGTAGGCATATTGAAACGAAGAAATGAATTACTGTTTAAGCAAGCATTCAAATGGCTCAAAGACAAAAACATGTGGCAGGCCAAATATGAGAAACAAAAAGTCAAAGCAGCTTTGTTCAGGGACAGGCATGAATCAGGATTTGATTGTTTGAACAGGGAAACAGCTACAGATACAGCATCCACTACAGAAGCCAGAGGTTCCAAGAGGAGCAAGCAAGCATGGGGACATGCTTGAGGATCAGCAAGGGAGAGATGTTGGGCCTTAGTTTTGGTCTCATTTTGCTCTAAGAAACTTACCTAACCATCCATTTTCACTCCATTCATTCCATTTTAATGTATATTTGATGTCCTTTCAAGTATTTAGCTTTAATTTGTCAATTTCTAAAGTTTTTATAAAAGTTTGATTTTAAGTGCAAATTTGGCAATTTCAGAAATTACCGTAATCACTCTATGGTTAATATGGATGCAAGCCACTTGAGAACGAATGGGATAAATGAATGAGAAGCTTGGGAACTAGGACCAAGCCACCTATGCTTGGTTCCAACAAAACGAGCTTTATTAGGCATATTTGGAGCTAGTCAATTATGACTAGTTATCCAGAAATCCCATCTAAATAGGGCAGTTTTGGGATTCCATGATATTTGTCATATTTCTTGGGATGAGGGTAGTGAATTCGAATTGAATAGATGGATTAGAGTAGATAAGATTGTTAGAGTGAATGTAGATCAAGTTGTTTCATGAGAATCTTTATTTAAGAGCCACAACTTTGATGGCTCATACATTGACTTATGATACTTTTATGCTGTGATACTTTTGGTTTGAAGAATTAATTGGAAGACTTGTGCTATTCTCATTTTGTTGCTCAATGCTATGGATGTGTAACTGATTTAAGCTTCTGATATCATCTCTCAAGTGTGCAAGGCAAGGGTGGAGGGCCCCCATCCCAAGCTAAGTACACTTCATTGTTAACTAGTTTTATTTCCTGCAATTTGTTTAATGTAGAACTGGTTTTTCATGGCTTTATTTCAGATTGCTTTATGATTCATGAATGGTATTTGATTGCTTTAGTTGTTAGTCGATTCATCACTTTATTGAATTGAAGAAACACCAGTGTTCAAGTTGAGCATCTCTTCTGCTGAAATGATGAGTTACAACTAGTTTTCTTGATATGCATGCAAGTGGTTTTGTTATGGTTTTGAATAAGTGAGATGAATAACTTATGATGAAATACTTTATGAGTCTCTTAAGTTAAGAGCTTCTTTCATTAACTTATCCATCTCAATTTCTTGATTTTAATCTCTGATTCATTAAGTAATAGTTGAGGCAAAGGTGGACTTCTTGAGTCAAGAACCATCTTAATATTCTTCCTCTATTGTAAACAAGCTGAATTAGAGTTATAGGATGTATTGCTTTTGAATAAATTATCTTTTAAAGTTTGATTATCTCTGATCTTCATACATAGTGAGCTTGCCTCAAAGTATAAACAACCCGGATTGATAATAAATACTTGTGTTAGTTTAGGTACATAAATTAGCCCAACATGTATCATCCAAGAATTGTTCATTTATGTAATGTAAAGGAGGTTGCCCTCTCGAAGAGGCTGAATTCTAAGGCGTTGATCTATCTTTTCTATCTTTTCTTGAGCTGGTTTCATAACAATTTTGGAGAGGTGAAGATTCGAAACTGCAACCTCCACCACCATTGAGCCACGTGGGTCAGCGTTGTTAACTCCACCGCCATTGTGTATTTAACCCTTCAACTTCTTTTGCATGGGGAACGGATGTGGCAGAATGGAGAGCAGATTGGAGCGTGCACTGCAAAACCATGAGTGATGGAACCATGAGCAGAACCCTGACACGCTTTTCAATACATGTATTTTTTAATTAATTTTTCCTGGTGGAAAATGAGCCTAGAGAAAAGAGGAGGCGGAACCATGATTAAGCCTAATTTTCAGGAGGGAGAAATTTTGCTAGTGTCCAAATTGGACAAACTTTATGTCTATCCTACACTTCTCAGCAACACGAACCTGATGGCACAGTCAGAATTTTGATCTGAACAACAGACCTTCAGATGACCCAAAGGAGGGAATCTTTCAAGAATCTAGGGGGATCTAAAAGATTCCTTAAGCCCCAGATTTCACTTTGTCAAAATTCAGAAATTTGACAATCGATTTTACACTATTTGACCCTACGAATCTAATGGAGTAATCTGATTTTCCATTTGATCATTCCATTTTTCGGCCACTTTTCAATGTGTAGGTGTCAACATTCAATGTGCAAATAGTCATTTCCGTGAGATCCGACAATGGAAGATTGATGGTACGGCCAAGTTCAGCAGTTTGACATGATTTCGTTCAGATGGCCCCATGATGTGAGGTATATGTAGTGTGTTCATGTACTTCTTTTGCTATGAGATGCAGTGTGCTACATAGATCCCTATTTGATGTTTGATGTGGGATCTTATTTTCTTCCTTGTTTCATGATTCTTGCTTGATGTGACACAGAATCATCTGTGGGATGTACTTGTTGTTATGATTCGTCATGTTTTGTTTGAGATCCATTTGTCTTCATGTTGATGGGATACTCATGTGTCATCATGTATGTTTGCATTGAGATCCCTTTGATGCTGATCCAGGTGGATCTTGGTGGCCACCTGCCAAGTCCACCTGGACCCCCACCATTGTTTCTCTCAGCATTTTCAGTTTCCTTAATTGTAGCACAACTTACTATTTTTATCTTGGGTCCTACTTCCGGAGGTTTTGGGCCTAACGACGTTTTTGGGAAATCTAAGGGGCTTGGTATACGGATGTTCGCTTCCCAAGTGGTGGCTCGGATGTATTTTACGCTATTGTACGATAGTCAACGGAGATCGTATGCCAAAGTTACGACCAGCCGCAGGAGAGTTGTGAGTCGCGGAATTACGCCCAGTATGGTGATTCCTCTTCTAAGGGTTAGGTTTGGAATGTTAAGGGGTTTCCATTATTTCTCACAATATAGGCCTTCGAGCCTCATTGTAACACAATTTAGAGGCATGTAGCCACCACATCTCTTCTCAGAGATAATCTACCATCGCCCTAGCTGGTTTATTTCCATTACTGTTTGTAAGCATATTTCAGTATTTTACATTAATGAAATTAAGTATTATTTCTACTACATATCTGTGTTTATAGTTATCTTTGTAATTTGTTGCGTTCTTGTTTAAGTCCGGATCAGTGGTATCAGAGCGGTCTGCTTTTTCTCTCTTTTTCTTTGCATGTCCCCAACGAGGTCAGAACATAAGGATTTAGGGCTTGAACTGGTCGAACCTTTGCAAGACCAGCCTCGCAAATCCTGACAACCTCCCATGGCGGATGAGAAGAAAAACGAGGGGGCAGGAGATCCTATCAAAGTCTTGCTCGAAGAATCCCTTGAGCGACAACAGAATGCGATGATGGACAGCTTTGCCCAGATCCTTCAACGGCTACCGAGAAGCGACACATCGGCTTCCAGCAGCTACTATGGAAACGCCACGCCCTTTAAGGTACAAGTTAATTTTGAAATCCCCATATTAGAGGGTCAGATAGACGTAGATGTCGTAGATAAATGGTTAAATCTGCTATAGGGTTATTTTTCTGTTCATGAATTTTTGAGTAGGGAAAAGATTGTTTTCGCTCTTCTCAAAGCAACCCCCCACGTCAAGGACTAGTGGGAAACCTACTGCGAGCAGAAGGATGAAAGTACCGGCTCACTATTTTCAGCCGCACCCACCTGGAATTCATTCCAGGATGCCATCAAGGAGAAGTACTACCCTGTCGGAAGTTATGAGGATGAATACATAAAGTGGACCACGCTATGGCAAGGATGGGACCAAGACGTGCATTCGATGGGACCAAGACGTGCCGAAGGTCACTAATCTTTTCCATACCCTTCGTACAAAGCTAGGTAGCAAGGATTCGGAGCAACATTTGATACTCAAATATCGCGGCTACCTACACAAGTACATCCAGGAAGAAATAGAATTCCTGAACATATCCTCTCTCGGCTCAGCATACCGATATGTCGTCAAGGTCGAGCAGAAGTTTAAACAAAAGAAGCAAGACTTTGGATCTGTGAATCTAAAGCAAGGGAAAGGTGCCCCTAAACCACAGAACAAAGGACAAATACAAGGTGGGTCAGCCCAAGACAACCCGCCAAAGCTACAAGTAAAGAACAACGCTGCGAAGCCAAAAAAGGACATAGGAAAATGGTGTGAGCTCCATAAGAGCTCCACTCACAACACAAGTGAGTGTCGGGCCAAGCAATCACTGTTGGCTAAGCTAAAGGTTTCAAAATCAGATGCATGTTCTGACTTTGAGTCAGAACCCGACAAGGGGAATGAAAAAGGGAAGCAGATCATTGATGCAAATCCCAACGCCACTGTTGCTACTGCCAAGATCCAGAAAAATGAACCCAAAGATCCAAAGGAGGAGGAGCATCTCTTCCACTCCCAGAAGTGCGTAAAGGGCTCCCCACTACAGTTCATTGTCGATAGAGGGAGCCAAAAGAACCTCATTTCGGCAGAGGTCGTGAAGTGGTTGGGCTTACCCACCACAGAACATCCACAACTGTACACCATCGGGTGGCTTCACCAAGGACAGGATCTTTGCGTGAGCCAGCAGTGTCGCCTTCCATATAACATCAAGCCCTTCACGAATGAGGTATTGTGTGACATTGCTCCCCTTGAAGTTTGTGATGTATTATTAGGACAACCATACTTGTGGAAGCGACATGTTGTGTATGAATCAAGGCCCCGTGCTATTATTATTACATTGGGAAATAAGTTGTGCAGGATACCAGAGGTAGCACTGCCTACCACCATCTCTTTGATTACTGCAAAACAATGCGGTAAGCTCATTTCCAAAATCAGAAAATTTGTTTTCCTAATGATATGCCCTCAAGGAAAGAAGAAGACGGTGGCCATGGCCTCCAGACAGGGCCCCTCCGCACAACAACTGCAGATGGACAAGGTCATGGATGAGTACGAGGACATCTTCACCTCCCCCACAGGGGTTCCTCTGCATTGTCAGATCAAGCAATCCATTGATCTAACCCCAGGTGCGCCACTACCCAATGGACCAATTTATCGACACTTCATTCTGGAGAACGATGAAATCAAGAGGCAGATTCAGGAGCTCCTGCAGAAAGGTCACATCCATCCGAGTTCATCACCTTGGGGGAGCCCGATCATGTTGGTATAGAAGAAGGATGGGACTTGGAGACTCTGTATTGACTATCGGGCACTAAACAAGATCATTGTCCATAATAGGTACCTGATCCCGCGGATTGATGACCTCCTGGACCAACTAAAGGGGGAGAAATATTTCAGCAAGATCGATCTGAAGTCGGGATATCACCAGGTACCAGTTGAACCCTCGAATGTGTGGAAGACTGCCTTCAAAGCGAAGGAGGGCCTTTTCGAATGGTTAGTTATGCCTTTCAGATTGACAAATGTTCCTGCAACCTTCATGAGGCTAATGGATGACATCTTGCGGCCATTCACCAACTCATTTGTAGAGGTATACTTGGATGACATTCTGATCTTCAGCCAGAGTTGGGAAGAGCACCTCCACCACATCCGACAGGTTCTCCAAACACTACATCAACACAAGCTATGTGCCAATTTGGAGAAATGCACTTTTGGCATGTCCCACATTCAATATCTAGGATACATTATTAATGAACAGGGGGTGCATGTGGATCCAACCAAGATCCAATTCATTTGGGATTAGCCATCTCCAACCACTCTGACAGAGCTCCGCAGCTTTCTAGGTCTTACCAATTTCTACCGCAGGTTCGTGTTGGGGTTTCTCATATCACTTGGCCCTTGAGTCAAGTCACCAAGGGAGGAGTGAAAGAAAAATTATTTTGGTCTGAATCTCAACAGAAGGCATTCATGGAGTTGAAAGATCGCCTCTGCACGGCACCAGTGCTCGCATTACCAGATTTACAACAACCATTTGAGGTCGAGACAGATGCCTCTGACTATGCTATTGGGGTAGTCCTTACTCAACATGGGCATCCATTGGCATATCACAGTGAAACACTTTCAGACACAGTCCGGAAGTATCCCACTTATGATAAAGAGATGTATTCCATTGTGCAGGCCTGCGAACAATGGAAGCATTACATTTTTGGGAAGGAAACGGTCATCCACACAAACCACCGACCCCTGCAGTTGATACAGACCCAAGGGAAATTGCAGAATGATCGCCATCAAAAGTGGTCTACATACCTGCAACAGTTCCACTTGAATATCAAGTATAAGAAGGGCAGCACCAATAATGTTGCAGATTGCCTCAGTCGACCACTGATCATGGCGTTAACAACCGTGCTCAACTCTTGTGGGCATGAGACTTCTGATTGGCCACTTCTCTACAAAAGAGACCCAAAATTTGGCCACACATACCAGACACTCTTGAAGGGTCAGAATGTTCCAGATTTTCACCTCCAGGATGCCCTGTTATGCCACCTGGGTCACCTTTGTGTTCCTTCAAGCGAGCGTGCCAAGATGATTTAGGAAGGACACTATAGTCAGGCTGTTGGGCATTTCGGGGTCGAGAAAATGGTGGCAGTACTGCAAAAGTATTTCCATTGGCCGAATCTTCAACAGGATGTTGGGAAGTACATCAGATCATGTATTGCCTGTGCCATTTCCAAACTGACCATCAAGAAGCAAGGCCTCTATGCCCTGCTGCCTACCCCTAGTCGACCTTGGGAATCCATCTCCATGGATTACATGTTAGGCCTTCCTTCCACTAAGCATGGAAACGACTGTGTTTTTGTGGTAGTCGACAGGTTCTCGAAGATGGCCATTATGCCGGCCTGCAAGAAGAATATCACAACAGAAGCCACTGCTAAACTCTTCTTTGAACGAGTGTGGGTGCACTTTGGGATCCCACAATCTATCATCTCAGATCGGAACAGTCAGTTCCTCAGTACATTTTGGTCTAGTCTCTGGTCAATGTTGGACACCAAACTCACCAACTCCACAGCCTTCCATCCTCAAACGGATGGCCAGACAGAGGTTGTCAATAGGATGATTGTGCACATTCTGCGCATGTACAACTCAAAGAATCCACGCACATGGGATGAGAACCTCCCCTATGTTCAGCATACCTACAGTCGATCTCTTCACAGCTCGATTGGCCATAACCCTTTTCAGGTGGGCTTGGGATTCCAGCCACTATGCCCCATTGATGTGGCCATGCCATTTGCAGCTACTCACATAGATTTGGCTCATGTCCAGTCTGAAACAGACAAGCTTCATCGAGGGAATCCAACATATTCGCCAGCAGGTCCATGACATTCTGGAGAAATCAAATGCCGAGTACAAGCAGCGACATGATCAACATCAGGTGCCACACGAGTTTCAGGTGGGCGACAAAATTTGGTTGCATTTGCAGAAGGAATGCCTTACTGGATCCTATCGAAAATTGAGACCACTCCGATATGGTCCTTACACCATTACTAAGGTTGTAGGAGACAATGCATTTGAGCTCAACATTCCCCCATTCCTTGGCCTGCACCCAGTGTTCAATGTGGACCGCCTTGGACCAGACTTTCCAAGATTGCTAGACACATCCGACATTGCAGAACAACTCACACCCACAGAATTAAATCCAGATAGCATGGAACAAGCTGCAACTGATCAGATCATGGACACACAGATCAAGAACACTCGCCAACAGAATATCCAACTATATCGAGTTGTCAAAGCAAGCCAACTCCTTCACCAAGGCAAGTGGCTCACCAGGGACCAAGTTCCGCAAAAGTTTCCTCATCTCATGGAGGAACTCAATGCAATGGGGACCATTGCTTCCTAAGGGGGGAGGAATGATCCAGGTGTATCTTGGTGGCTACCTGCCAAGTCCACCTGGACCCCCACCATTTTTTCTCTCAGCGTTTTCAATTTCCTTAATTGTAGCACAACTTACTATTTTTAGCAGTTTTTCGAGTCCTGAACTTCCAGAGCTGTTTTGAGGCCCTAAACGATGTTTTTTGGGAAATCTGGGGGCAACATGGGTCCATGGACCGATGTTGCCCTTCTCAAAGTGGTAGTGCTTGGATAGATCTTTCTAACGAGCTATTGTACGCGTCAAACGGAGATCGTATGCCAAAGTTACGACTCGAGGAAGTTGATGTACCAATTTACCCAAACGAGGCCCACAGTTTGGCGTTTCATCTTCTAAGGTTAGGTTTTGGAATGTTAAGGGTTTTCCATTGTTTCTCAACAATAAATAGGCCTTCGAGCC
>APFE030179237.1:0-12997 GCA_000404065.3 Pinus taeda
ATTTCCATGACCAACGAATTCAAGACCTTTGAAGTGCTACTAATTTCGGTCACATAGTTCACATGCAGCAATACATAGTCAGATCACACTGAGCTGCTCATGTCCTCCTCGTTCATTTTGAATCTGGTTAATGTTCAATTGAGGGACTGAAGTTTTTATTATTTCCAAGCCAATCATTCCAGTAAGGATACATTGTCTAGTGTTTGACTCTATCGATAATTTCTGACTCTCTATGAACTTGATCGAAACGATGAACAAGTAGGCTCTTTCCAGAGCTTGCATAGGAGGACAACATCATACAAATGTAGTGTGGTTGATGAATAAATCAAAACTTACATGATCCACTATAATTTCAACAGTTCTTACTTGATGGAGTATTTTCTACAAAATAATGTCGGACTGCAAAAAGGCTTGGCTGACACGCTGCAAAATACACTCACAATACACCCAAAATTCATAAATCCCTGAGCTCATCTAAATTTTGGATGTGTTCTGCCAAAAATGCCTCATCTCTATAACTCTTAGGACTCCTCACACAAACATTTTCGAGCGCAGATTTCAAAATTAAACACAATCATCATAAAAAAATTCCTCTACCTCTTCACATGGATCCACGATGTAGATCCACAACCCTGACAATTCCATGACCCTCTTCTTTCCAAAAACATGATGTACAGTTTTTACGCCACTTCCTATGCCACATGCAATGAAAGGCAACGCTTTGTAGATTTATGAAGTTGTAGATATCAGGAAGAAAATGGTTCAAAACTTTCTCTTAATATCAAATGGAAATAAAGTTGATAACATAAATCAACTATCACACATCTATATTAATCTATCTATGTACAAAATAATAACACTAAAGACTCCCTCACATTTTCCTAGCTTTCCCGTGAGGGAATCAAGTCAAATTTATCTTTGATATTATGTTATAAAATAGAGAGAACAGAGAGACAATGGATCCATACAACACAAAAGAGTCACACACTTAGATACTTTTATTGATCACCAAAGGTGGAAATATATACGACATAAATTGTAGACATCGGCACATCTACATCAAGACTCCAACGCATTAGATAGGAATTAACACCTTCTAGATTGACACCTAGGGACTGACAACTACACATGACATGGAAGCATTACTTCCAACATACCCATTAGTGTTCTCTATCCATAATTTTAATGAATAAGGGTGTCTTTGTTTATGAGTGGAAATATGTTTCATTTTTTGAAGTGGTAAAATATTTGTTGATAATGTAAAAATTTAAGTGACTACCATACTAGAGAGTTTATACAAAAGATCCATGCATCTGATCGTCCATTAGATGTTCTAGAGTTATAAAAGTTTCTATCGCTGGCAATATAAGAACCATCATTGGAATTGTTGTCACACATCATATTGCAGGTGACAAGAAGATTTCATTTCTCATTGCTAAGGAAAGTGTGTATGTGGCACCAATGCTTGTTCAATATGTATAGACAAACTATGGAACTTTCATCATCTCAATATTTCAATTATTATTTTGATTTTTTATACCAATTTAACACAACTATACTAAAAAACCTAAATCTAATACAATAATTATTATTTCAAACCAAAGTCTAATTCAACAATTCAAATTTAACAATCTTATCTACCTCTCTTTACACCTTTTGAGACAATTGCTATTTTAAATCTACCTCTCTTTGAACTTTTTGAGACAATTACTAATTTAGAAATATAGGCAGTGCATGTAAACTTTTCTTCTGGGCATTGATGGCTTCTGTGAGAGAAACACGCACGCGACACCTATTAATTAATCACACAGTAGAAACACAAAACATTAAGACCCCATATCTTCTCGTAGAACCCTTTATATAAATCATGCCGTGTAAACAATCTCGCAACGTAACATGCCCAGGAAAATCATACACTTCCAGCAATTATAAAAATGGCATGTCCCATTTAAAAAAAATCCAAATTCCTCCGCCTCTCTCCCCTTGTGTTCTCCAATTTCTTAATAACTTATTTAGGTAGTCAACTAACAAAATGTGAATTGCGTACTAACAACTAATACGGTTGCGGTTGATTCTTTGTGTATGAGCTACACATAATATTATGTCATTTTGGATGTTGAAATATATGTTCAAATGTAAGAAAAGGTATAAAAGTTATATCCATACATTATTGGTCTTTCACACATTATTTGTGTTTGTAAAGAAAGTGGGTGATAAGTTATGTGTTTATGAATTAGTTGTGTGTTTATAAATTTTGTTGATATAATGTTAATTTCAATCATTATGGTTTATATTTACATTTACATTGTATTTTAATGGAATAAATATATATGTACGTTGTATTTTAATGAGTAACAATTTTTTAGATTGGATTTTTTCAACAAGTTATTTTCATATTTTGTTTGATGAATTATAATTATAACATATTTCTTTCCAAATTTCTATTCCTAAACAATAATTCAAATGTTATATAAGTCAATTAGACAAATAAACTTTTATATTTTTAATAAAAAACTTTGAATTTATAGTGATTGCAAGGTCATTAACATATACAATACATTTTATAGCTAGGGTTCAGTTTCTGCAAAATCATTTTTTATAAGAAAATACTCAATTTCAGTGACTAGATGGCTACCTCTTTGGTGTCATCATCATGCGGAGGATAGTTTAATGCACAAAAGAAATTTACTTATCAAGAAGGGGAAGGTTTTACATACACAACTATTCTCTTCCCAGAAAAACGCCTTATGTTACCCACCAAATCAAATATAAATGTGAAGCAAACACTCCAATATATTTTTTATCTAACAAAAAAAATACCAAAAACTCCAATCTATTTACGATCTAACAAAAAAATATACCTTAGTCGAGGTTGACTATCTAGACTGATTATTGGATCATTTAGCTTTTTTGGTGTTGTCACTTCAAGGAAATTTTCATTGGAGCAATCACGAATGGACCTTGAAATATATTCATCCTTTCCAAATTAAAAGAACAACATATAACTCAAGATAAACAAAACATGTTACTTTAAAACATATTACTACATATCATACAGTTGAACATAAAAATTTATTAAGAGTATGTCAGCACATATAAAGTCATAAGATACCAAGTTGAATTGACAAAATCAAAACATGGGCTTGCCCAACTAGGAACATTCCAGTACATATAAAGTCATAAGATACCAAGTTGAATTGACAAAATAAAAGCATGGGCTTACCCAACACCTCGTATAGGAAAACAAACTAGTGGAGGAAGAGGTAGGTCGCTTTTCTACATGAATTACATGAATTCTAAGTGAAAAATGGAGGAGATTGTTTAAAGATTAACTGAAAGCACAAATTTTGAATTATTCCCATATAATTCTCGCAAATCTGTTTTTATGGACAATGTTATGAATATGATCAATCGTATACATATAACACTAGCTTAAGTTGAAAATGGTACATCCATTTTATCGCTTCAATTGAGTTTCTCCAAAAGATTGTTTTTCCAAGAAATCATTAGTTTGGACATATTACAGACTTCACAAGACGATTACCTCATTGGTGTGATCTTGATGGTCAAGATAGTTGCATGCACAAAAGAAATTTATTTTTCGAGCATGTTTCACATACATAACTATCCTCTCACTAGAAATAGGCCTTATTTTTTCAAACTCTAATCTTTTTATGAACTAACAAAAAAATAATTTAGTAGAGGTTAATTATTGATATTGATTATTTAGACCTGGTGGTGACATTATTTGAAGGCAATTCCCATTGGAGCCGTCACAAATGAAGTCAACGCTCTCAAATATATGCATCATTTCCAAATTGAAAAAACAACATATAACTCAATATACACAAAAATAAGTTACTTCAAAAGCATATTACTACATATCAAAGAATTCAATATAAACAAATCTTAAGAATTACATGAATTCTAAGTGAAAAATGGAGGAGGTTGTTTAAAAATTCACTAAAAGCACAAATTTTGGGTTATCCTCATATAACTCCAACAAATGAGTCCTTCTCAACAATGCTATGAATATGATCACTGCAATACATATAGCACTAAAAAAAGCTAGTGGAGGAAGAGGTAGGTCTCCTTTCTTCATGAATTACATGAATTCTAAGTGAAAAATGGAGGAGGTTGTTTAATATTCATGAATTACATGAATTCAAAGTGAGAAATGGACGAGGTTGTTTAAAAATTCACAAAAAGGACATATTTTGGGTTTTTTGGGGTTATTCTCATATAACTCCAACAAATGAGACCTTAGGGACAATGTTATGAATATGATCATTGCTATACATATAACACTATGTTTAAGTTGAAAATCATACAATCCATTTTATGTCTTGGATTCAATTTCTACAAAAGCCTCTTTTTCGAAGAAAGCATAAATTTTGACGTATTAGAGACTTCATAAGATGATTACCTCTTTGGTGTGATCCTAATGTAGTTACATGTAGAAAACGAATTTATTTATCAAGTAGGTTTCACATACCTAACTATCCTCTTACTATAAATAGGCCTTATTTTTTCTACTTTCCCAAATCCTCCATGTCATTTCCAATAACAATACTATCATGACTAATCAAATGTAAACAAGGAGTGGAAACTCAAATCCATTTATGATCTAACAATAAGGAACTATTGTTTTCGAGGTTGAGATTTGAGATTAATGATTTTATTATTTTAGGGTTGATTTTGCAAGCATTTTGAGACCGATATCCATTAGTTCAGTCACAAATCGACCCAAAGGTATGAAAATATTCATTATTTCAAAATCTAAACAATAATGTATAGATGAATATAAACAATTTACTTTAAAAACATATTATCAGAAGTGAATATAAACAATCTCTTTTAAGAACATGTTAAAGTACATAATCATACCTAACTCCTAGTATGGGCACAAAAATTGTTTGTGGAGGAAGAGGTAGGTAGATTTTCTGAATGAATTACATGATTTATGAATCATAAATGTAGAAGACTCTTTAAAAAATCACTAAAGGAACAATTTTTGGATTATTCTCTTACAACGCCTACAAATCAATCGCATGTAAAGTGCCAGGGGATATGTAACATGCACAATGCTAATGATTGGTGTTGTCATAGAACCAAAGGACACAGTCACCAACCCCACCATCTCCAGTGATATTCAAATTGTATCCCCCCCCATTGGTGCTAGTTTCCATTGTGTTAGCATGGTTGTTAAAGTCCTGTGAATTGTCAATGTGTAGAACCTGGAAATGCAATGGCCCAACAACAATTCTTTCTTCTCATTGGCTATTGAATTGGTGAGCATTTTCTTTGGGAGATAAGAGAACGCAATATTAGATGTTACAAATATTGTAATACCTTTCTCTATGTCATTTTTTTATGCTTGTAGAATTGTAAGCATGTTGTTGGATTCCAAGAAACTCAAGAAAGTATTCAAATGACCTAACCATTGATAGAAAAGTTGTCATATTAACAGAGACCACTACCAACATCAGTGTTAGTGTTAGGGTTGGGTTCAATGTGGATGTTAGAATAGTCACCAGAACTACATTGCCTCCATTCTCATTACAATGGATACCTCCAAATTACCATGATGAAGGACGTTATCATTTTAGGGTTGATTTTGCAAGCATTTTGAGACCAATATCCATTAGTGCAGTCACAAATGGACCCAAAGGTACGAAAATATTCATTATTTCCAAATCTAAAAAACAATGTATAGGTGAATATAAACAATTTACTTAAAAAACATATTATCACAAGTGAATATAAACAATCTATTTTAAGAACATGTTAAAATACATAATCTTACCTAACTCCTAGTATGCGCACAAAAATTGTTTGTGAAGGAAGAGGTAGGTAGATTTTCTAAATGAATTACATGATCTATGAATTGTAAATGCAAAAGACACTTTAAAAAATCACTAAAGGAACAATTTTTGGATTATTCTCTTACAACGCCTACAAATTAGTCATATGTAAAGTGCTAGGGGATCTGTAACATTCACAATGCTAATGATTGGTGTGGTCATAAAAACAAAGGACACATTCACCAACCCCACCATCTCCAGTGATATTCAAATTGTATTTCCCCCCATTGGTGCTAGTTTCCATTGTGTTGGCATGGTTGTTAAAGTCCTGGAAATTGTCAATGTGTAGAACTTGGAAATGCAATGGGCCAACAACAATTCTTTCTTCTCATTGGTTGTTGAATTGGTGAGAATTTTCTTTGGGAGAGAAGAGAATGCAGTACTAGATGTTACAAATATTGTAATACCTTTCTCTATGTCATTTTCTTATGCTTGTAGAACTATAAGCATGTTGTTGGATTCCAAGAAACTCAAGAAAGTCTTGAAGGACCTAAACGATGATAGAAAATTTGTCATAATAACAAAGACCACTACCAACATCGGTGTTAGTGTTAGGGTTGGGTTCAATGTGGATGTTAGATTAGTCACTAGAACTACAATGCCTCCATTCTCATTACAATGGATACCTCCAAATTACCATGATGAAGGATGTTATGCCAAGCGTCGCTTCAACCTTGTGGATAAATCTAACAAGGTTGCCGCAGATGTTTGTATGGTCTTCCAAGTCTTGTTACATTCAATACGTATTCTCAGAGTAATTCATTGGACTACAGTCATGCCAAGTTCTGAAAATATTTATTATTTTGCACGTGAATCCAAATCAGGTAAGATCAAATATAAGCTTGGGAGGAGATGTTTTCAATCTGATAATGAGCAATGTCTATGACAAAGCTTTCATTATGAGATTTATTATGACTCTATATTAGATCATGTCATCTATCTAAACGTCCAACCTTTATAAGGTATACCCGAAAGAAATAGAGAGAATGATTAATTTTTAGGCATTCCTCCTCTCTCATGGTATTAGAAATTTCATATCCCATTGAAAATGAATTAAATGTGCAAAATCCCACTTCAAAATATGAAACAATTATGGAATCGAATGTTTTTTTAGACTGCGATGCCATCTGTAGAGTGTGTTAGCTTATCCTTTTTGCACATATTTTTACAGCACAAAGTGGAGTTTGTAGACTCCCTTCAGCCCAAGATAAGAATTCTTAACCCTGACCATCTACAACATGTCTTCATTTGTCACACCAGTGTAATGCTATTTTACCAAAGACAACAAAAATGGTGGCGCATTCGCATGCGATTTGAAATTGAAGTTTGTGATTTTTCTCATATAATCTTAGTGGTGATGTTGAATGAACTCCAAACTAATCTCCCAAACAATATTAACCAATAAAAATCCAATAATTTATCTCTACATGCCTTAAAAAGGAAAACCCTACCTTATGTAGTTGACTATTTGAGCAGACCTCAATAGTGACCATCCCCTATTTTATGGCTTAGTAATTAATAGTGCTGGAAGGATTAATTCATTAATGAATGTTGGATCAGTTTCAATTTAGAGTTCCTATGAAATCAGTGTAGTGTGGTGAATTTTGTTTTGTTGCATTTAGTTGGAATATGATCTGTATATATTCATAGTTTCTAGCTAAGAGGACTCTCAATTGCTGTCTCACAATGACGACACTATTTTCTCTTACCCTACATGTTCTTGTGGCTTCCACAACAATCTCACTTCTCCTGGAGTGTCTATTGAGTATGTCAACCCTATCCACTTTGGCAGAGTTGTCTTAATTTTGTTTTTCTTAATTGAATCAATTGGCTGGATTCCATTCATTTGACGAGTCTAGGTGTACAAAAACCCACTAATAGAAATACATCTCCTCTCATACAATGAACTTTTCACATGCGCTCAATTAGAATACATTTCCATGTCAATCTCAACTACAAAGAGTATTGGAGAGTGAAAATCCTATCACAAACCTCAATTACATGATGAACTATAGTGATTGTAATATTTTTTTTCAACATCTAAACTTCAACAACTTGATCCAAATTTTTAGTTTCAACATCAAGAAACTTGATTCATATACATCTATGAGTAAGTAAATCAATCCTTTTCCCCTATGTTTTCACACTTCACTGTTTCTAACAACACCTTATCAATTTTTCATTTAAATGCTAAAAAGTTAAGATGTCCCCAATCTTGTTTATGTCTTGGATGGTGCCTTTACAGATGTCACTGCATTGTTTTGGGGAATCAAATACTACAATGATATACTTTTGGAAGTTGAAATAATGGGAAATGTCCAGTCTGAATTACTCCTTCAAAAGGATGTGCAAGAATTCCCTCTAAAACAGTGGGTGTTCCTGGACAAACTTTCATAACATGTATCCTTCTTAGATTTTATTTTTAGTTACATGTTTGTCAACCGATCATTCAAAGTGCTTCTCTTTCTTTATTTTTTTTATTGGTATCTCATACAACTTGTGTGTCTGGCCAAATTTAATTATACAACTTTAACCTAAAAATATTTAATTTATTTATTTAACCAAATAATGCATATTTAAAAGATAATTATTAGTTAAAATAACTTTTAGAATTGTAAACGTATGTTTTTCCTAAGTTAATTAATGAATGGGTTATCAATAGAAATGCGAACTTTGTTATTGAATGGAATATAATTTAATGTAAGGTAAATATTCTTGTTGGCTTAATACAATTATGTATTTAAATGTAAATATGTTTAATTATTTTTATTTTATTTAGTTTTAAAATTTATTAAATAAGAATTATATAATAAATTGGTGGTTAGATGTGTAATATAAGTCATGTTGTTATGACTTTTTACTAACATATTGCAAATAATAAGTAGAATAGTTGAATTATTTATATATATTTAACATATTGCAAATAATAAGTAGAATAGTTGAATTATTTATATATATTTAGTTTGACAAGTAGCGAATGCATATTGTGTTTAATTAATGTCACATATTTTATTAAATAGAGTTTATTAGTGTAGATTATAGTAAAATTAGTTTAATAATTGTGTAGATAAGTATGTTTATTTATAAATAGGGGTTTTATATTTTTAGTTTAGTTATTAATAATTATTAGGTGGATAATAAAAATTTAAAGTTTTTGGAATATTCTAAAATATTTTTAATAGTGTTTACAAATAAAAGATTTAGATTTATTTTCAAAGTTATTATGTTTTTACTCCTTTCTTTTTTGATTAATTAAAACAAAATGAACAAGTATCATATCAAATGAGTAATGGTTTTTTGGACACATGATATTGATATGTTATGGTATTGGCTCATTTTATTATAAGAAAATCATATTTAGTTATTAAAAAATTCTATGATAAAGTGAGGTGAATCTCGATATTAAGAATCTCGTGACATGATTTGTTAAATGTATATATATCAACTTATATATTAATTTTTTTAATAATAGTAATAATAGTATTTAAAAATAAAACTATGATTTATTTATTTTAAATCTTTTTTTAAATTTTAAGATTTTGAGATATATAATAAAATAAGTGTTTGATGTTTATGATGCATTGATGTTTATGGTATTTAACCACCATTTACTGTGTATAGTTATGTTAGTTATGTCTAAATATATATTATTCTTATTTGATAATTTACATAATTTATTATTTTACCATTTTCATTTAAAACTTTATTAGTTAGATAATGTATATAATTTTATTTGTTATTTGATAATTTCTATTATAATTTTTATGTTAAGTAAATATGAAAAACGAAACACGGAAGTGAAAATACAACAAAGTAGTTATTTTTTCCAGTACTGAAAAGCCCCGGCATAGCCATACATAGAATCCATTTTTCAATTTTTTTTCAACATAGTCTTGTCTTGTAAATGGAACCTGCCTCGGGAAGTTATCATTAAACCCTCCCAACCACCCTGGCTATACATCATTGTCAAGTAGTTAACACCTCACAATTCCATTCGATTAATTAATGAAAAAGAAAATAAGTTAACATCATCAAGTTCTAAACATACAATAATTAAGTAATGACACATCCGAAACAGAAGACATTAAGACATGTTGAGGAGTTTAGAAATCTGTAGTCATATCTTCTTGTAGAACCCACCATCCCAACTGCATCAAGCGACAAGTGTTAACTTCTCCACTCACTATTCTCTGTCATGCTGTATCAAAACAAAAGAAAAAATGCCATTGATAAACAATCATTTATATAAATTATGAAGCGCCGAAATGGAATTTCTAATCACATCTAGTGTTGACCATATCAAATAACATGCCTAGGAAAATCGCACACTCCCAACGATTATAAAACTGACCTGTCCCATTTAAAAAGAGTGCAAAATTCCTCCACCTCGCTCTACTTGTGTGATCCAATTTCTAAATAAGTTATTTAGTCAGTTAGCCAACAAAATGTTAATGCGATAAAAAGAGTACAATATGCCATTGTTACATGTAATATTTTTGGAACTTACTAGGTACACAAGTTAATGAAAATGTTGCCTAAATGATTTACGGTTATGCATATCGCCAGAAACACTTGAACAAGAAGAGATAGAACACATCTATGTTACTTCAAGTGAGCATGCAAATATGATTTCGGAGGCGCACTATAGTTGGGTCACTGGACATTTCAGACTAGAGAAAACAATGGAAATGTTGTGAAAGTACTTTTATTGGTAGAACCTTCTATAGGATGTTGGGAGGTACATTAGATCCTACACTTCCTGCACCATTTCAAAACTACAAATCAAGAAGTAAGGCCTATATACTTCTCCGCCTACTCCTAGTCGGCTTTGGGAATCCCTGTCCATGGATTACATGTCGATCCTTCCTTATACTAAGCATGGAAATGAATGAGTTTTCATGGTCTTCAACATATTCTCTAAAATGTCCATTCTAGTGGCTTGCAAGAAGAGTATCATAGTATAATCTACTATTAATATCTCCTTTGAATGAGTGCAGATACAATTTGGGGTACCACAGTCGATTATCTGAGATCAGGACAACAGGTTCCTTAGTACATTTTGGTTAATCCTATGGTCAACGTTGGATATAAAAGTCACTAAGTCCACAACCTTCCACCCCCAAATTGATGCCCAAACAGAGGTCATCAATAGCATGATCGTGCACATTCTTCACATGTACAACTCAAAGCATCAATGCACATGGGATCGAATCCTCCCCTATGTCTAGCACAACCACAACCAAGCTCTCAATAGATCAACTAGCAGCATCCCCTTTCAAGTGGGGTTGGGATTCAAGTCACTATGACCCATTTATGTGGCCATACTATTTGTAGCTACTCAAGCATATTCAAATCATGTCTAGTGTAAAAATGACAAGGCTAACAATTTCATTGAGTGCATTCATCACATATTCTAGTAGTTCCATGACATATTGGACAGATCCAATACTATGCACAAGTAATTTCATGATCAACATCAGGTGCCACACAAGTTTGAGGTGGGCAACAAAGTTTGGTTACATTTGCAGAAGGAGCGCCTTGTTGGGCCCTACTATAAGCTTCGGTCGCTTCAATATGGGTCGTACCCCATGACCAAGGTTTTAGGGTACGATTTGTTTGAGCTCAACATTCCACCATTCCTTAACCTCGACACAATATTCAATGTGGACTAGTTGTGACCATACTTTCCTCCATTGTTATACACATTCAACATTACCGAGCAGCTAACACCAACATAGCTCAACCCAAGTTGCATTAAACCTACCACAACTTACAAGATCATGGACACATGAATAAATAATGCTCACCAGTATAAGATCCATCTATATTGAGTTGTCAAAGCATGTCAACTCCTTCACCAGGGCAAGTGATTCACCAAGGACCAAGTTCAACAAAATTTTCCTCAAGTCACGGAGGCTCTACACACAATGGGGACGATCACTTCCTAAGGGGGGAGGACTGATCCAAGTAGATATTGGTGTCCACCCACCTATTCCACCTAGAACTCCAGTTGGTTTCATCAGTTTCCTTGATTATCACAACATTTACTATTTCTAGCAGTTTTTTGGGTCCTTAATTCTAGAGTTATTTTGACCCCCTAAATGGCAGTTTTTTGTGGTCCACGGTAGGTCTATAATGATAGGTAGGGCCTGAGAAAATTCATATATTACTTAGATATATCTTTCCCAGGAGGTATCCTACATGCCAATCAAAAGATGATATGACCAAGTTATGACCTCGGGAAGTTAGCTACCCAGCTAATTCCAGCAAGGCCTGGAAACTCTTGGTGTTCCATCTCATGGAATTAGGGTTTTGGTTGCATAGGGTTTCCCTTTGCTGGTCGATAATGAATGGGCCCTTAAGCCTCATTCTAACACATTTCATAGGCATGTAGTAGCTAGATCTCTTCTTAGAGATAAGCTACCATCACCCAAGCTAGTTTATTTCTAATTTGTATGTAAGCATATTTTGGTTCTTTGATGTTAATACAATGAAGTATTTATGTTTCTATATTTTTTTTATTATGTTCCTGCATAAGATTGGATTAATCTACATATGTGAAATAAATAATGGCCATATGACATGTAGTAAGAACTTGGCTACCATACTTATTGGGGCGTCGTTTCCAAATCCACACTGAACATCATAGCCTAAAATATTTCCTAAAACAACATCTATCCTCAGCACAAAAAAATAAATGGCTCACAAAAATGTTGGGATATGATTATGAGATAATTTACAAGAATGGGTATGCCAATGTAGTGTTTGATTCCTTATCGTGCCAATTTGAGGAAGACGACACCTTATTATCCCTCTCTCTACCCATACTAGGTTGGAATTAATCAACCCATCATGAATGGTTCTTCCACCCCTCTCTGTTTCATCTCATTAACAGATTATGAGTAGATCCAAATTCCTTAGAGGATTACTCTTGGAAGGATGAGGTTCTTTGTTATAAGGATTGGGTAGTGTTATTCCCAACCTCCACCCTAAAACCCAACATTTTGGAAGAAATTTAGTCCTCTCTATTTGTTGGACATTCATGCTTTTAGAAGACTTATGCACTGACACCACGCTGTTTTTTTGGACCAGAATGAAGTTTTTTTTTTTTTTTGTAGTTGAATGTGAAGTAT
>APFE030179241.1:0-34585 GCA_000404065.3 Pinus taeda
CCCCATGCTACATCTGATGGTAATACTAAATCTGGATCTCCTTGGAAATCCATTATGGCATGGGGGTAGTCATCGACTGTGATGACCTGTTGATCCCAACATGAAAAAATCGTCATCAAAACGCGTCTTGGGGACACCACCACCCCCTTGGCATTTCATCAAGTCAGCCCATCTGTCCATCCGCAGATCCCTCGAGCTACTAATGGTCGATAATACCTTGGATAGAAGCCAAGGTACTTTCTTAAAGAAGAATGAGCATAATATTGTGTCGTATCCAAAATTATTTGCCTGACCCTTCTTAATGGAAGTGAGTTGGTTCTTAATGTTGGTCAGTAGAGGTGTACAACAATCAAACAGAATAGTGAGGCATTCCACTTCTAGGGTCATGGATACACGTGAGGCCTGATGTAAATCAACATAACTATTTACCCTGGCCATGGTAAAAAGTAGGATCTTCAAGGATAAACTCTCTATGTGCTTGATGGGAATCTAACTTCCAATATTTTCGAGATGAACAAGACAGTATATGTGGACGTAGTCTTCTACACTCAAACTACCTCTCATCCTTCCAATAGAATACACTATCTCCCCCCTTCGAGAAAGACTAGTAATGAAGTAAGTATCTTCTATCTCGATCCTTAGGGGCATCTGATCAATCATGAATGCATCATCCTCTGCACTCCAGTAATGAATCAAAAACTCAAGCAATTGTGTATTTTCCTTCATGTTTGGCATTTTAAATAATTTTAGCAAGCCACAACCTCTTAAAGCATCTAAGGCATTTTAATCCTCCATTACTTGGTTATCAATGGTACTATGCTCACTTTCTCGCCACGTGATTGTCATCTTTCCCAAAAAAGATGTTTCAAATCATTAGATTTATTCTTTAAATTTTTTACTCGTGCACACGTGGGTTCCGTTTTTGCACAGTTGCATGTAGGGCCCTCATATACATGGGTTACCTGTATGTAACCCACGTGTATGTAGAATTGAAATTTTTAACATATTTTCCTATGGTCAAATTATGAAAAAAACATCTAAAAAGTATCACAAATGATTAAAAGTATGATAAAAGGGTTACCTAGAAGTTTTGGAGTGATTTGAATGGTTGGATTAGACAGAGGAAGTTTGTTTGAATTTGTCACCATAGCTCCTTTCTCAAAACACAAATGAAAAAAATGTAAGTCGACAAGTCCTTATATAGGTTGCAAAATGAAAATTATTTTTTCAAAAGTTGATTTTTATCTTATGGAATTTTTGACCTTTTGCTTGGAGTGTCGGGAATGGGTTGTCTTTATAGGAAATTTTGGAGATTTATTCGAGAAAGTGTTTTGGTCCCATGAATGCAGACCTATCATGGTAGGTATCATTTTCTTACTGGCATATGGGTTAGGGAATACCAATTTCCGCTGCATTTTGCATACTAGCCTCCATACTGTGATATGTTTGCCATAGGTTTGACCCCATCATGTCTTGGTTCACAAACCATTTTGACTCGCTGACTTTAAAATCATGATGTGATGGTAGAGCTAACCTTTACATGGGCATCTTAGTTAGATCCTCACTGACTTTTGTTGCCCATGCTGCTATATTGAGTAGGCTTAGGAGTCCTCTTTAGTCCCGCCATGACATGTACATTGAAGACTCATTCTTGTTCTTCTACACTATTTTCTGGCCTTATACCATAGAGTCTCCTTTGTGTTGAGTTCTACCATTGCATTGCATATTGAATATTTGCGCCTTTTGGCCTTGAGCCGACTTCACCTAGACTTGTTTTTAAGCCACTTCTCAACCATGTTTTCTACAAAATCAACCTTGAAATCACTTAGCCTCTACAACTTGACACACCCTTTTATCCGTGGAAAGAAAATTCCTTTGAGTGCCCTTGACCAGTTTCGCCACCTTGCATTGAGCATAGGAAAGTTCCCCTCCCAGGAACTAGAGCACCTTCTTTTTCAACACTCATTCTTTACACTATAATATAACATTCTTTTATTCCTTTTCAAGCTTTCATATAAAAGAAAAGGACAAAAAATTATATATTCCAAAAAAGAGCGGGAACATGACATTATTTCCAAATTTGATGGCAGTTAGAGTTAGTTGTGTCGCCCTTGAATAATGCACTCAAAAGTAAGTATTTTCCTCCATTGGGATGGGCTTTAGTTTGACTTAGGAGAGCCTTAACCTTGTTATTGAGTCAGTACTCCTCCGATTGGTTACCTCTTCCAATCATATGGAGAGTTTTCTTATGCCTCCTACATGACGAACTTATAACAAAGTTATCATATGCTGCCTAAGTCAGTCTCTCTGCGGTGTCTCTTGACCTATTTTTTAGTTAGCAATCCCTAGTTGTCAGCATCATGTTCGTTATCACATCAGCTATATTGGTCCTTTTCTCATGCTGGTTTGAGAAGGTCTCCATTGACTTCTTGTTGGAGGAGCTTGCTCTTATCAACTACGACAAATTGCTCTGACGACAGATCTAGAGCTGCATCCTAGCCCTATTTTCATTATTGATAGGTCACCTTGTGCTCAACATCAATTAGTATCATGGGTCTTTGATTGAGTGGTTTCCCTTGTGTTCGTCATCATTTTTTATTATCACACATTCGGATTTGTGCAGTGCCTTGGTTTCCATTTGACCCTATTGGTGGATTCCTCGCCTCTGTGTCAACTTTCATTATTGGTTGGTTCAAAGGGTTTCTATCGTGCGCTAGCCACATCTTATGTACATCAGAAATGTGCTTCGGTTGGGTTACTACATCTTTGTTCACCCAATTCCTTCCACATTATTGGCCTACGAGTTACACTCGCGCTAGATTGATGAAGGATGCCTTAATGCCTTTCTTCTAGAGGATATTTTAGCATTGAATTCAACTCATTGTTTTGGGATACAGATCTAGAGTCCATTTAGTAGTACCTTAGGGTTTTCAGTCATTATTGGTAGATTCCTTCTCTATTAATAGTGGGAAAACATAAATGTCTCCTGATTGATAGATTCTTCCAAGTGTTCAACTACAACTCATTTATTTGCACTTGTTAGATTGTACTGGGTACCTTGACTCTCATCATCAGTATCATTGAGTAGCCTCGTATTTGTTAACGGTATACATCAATGACTGGTAATTAAACAATTTCTCACATGGTCGACTTCAGATCATTTATTCCCATTGTGTAGAAATGTACCACGGCGGTCGGTGAAGACCTCGGGTTTGCATCAACATGTCTTGGTTCACTTGTCAGTTTCTTTTGTTTCTGCTAGTTGACACCATCCACCTTATATATTATAGCTCATTGCAACGATATCTTATATTTTGGCACTCGAGTTGTAGTGTAGTACCATTTATTCCATCATGTTCACTTGGTACTATTAGGATCAGTTTCTTGACTTCGGTGATCAACTTCATACTTCATCATCACTGATTAGCTCTTTATGTGTGATATTCAGACATGTACTTTCTTGATTATGATCAGATGATCCATTATGTATTTCTAGTTCCTTTATACTCATATGCATATTGGATCCACTTTTGTACTTGATATGCATAGATGCTTTACTATTTCTGAGCATGGGTATGCCCACCTCAGATAGCAATTTCTTTCTGATCTCTTTCACTGGCTTGGTAGGCTGAATTCTGGTGAACTCCTCCTCGGTCTCAACATGATTCCTTCTATACACTTAATACATGTCAGCCATCATGTACCCCTTCTGACCTCATATATTAGGGGGCATCTATGATAACACCATTTACTACTCTTGGTAGATCTAATGCTCTGATTATGGCCTAAGGAAACCTTTCCTTCCAGACTTGGCCCAAAATCTAAAAAATAGTGTTTTATTCCCTATACACTACTTTTCCCTATGATAAAATTGTGTACATGTGGGTCAACATATACCTATTGGAATTACTAAGTCTAACCCATTAGAAACCCTTCATGTGCTTTCTGATTTATTCCTACCTACTTTTTTGTTAATTAACAAGTTATTTACCATGTAAATATTGGATATGGATACAAGTACATGCTCAACACATTACAGATCATCAACTAAAGGAAACAAAACAAACACACAAGTGACATCGTTGTTTTTGCACCAATGTTCTTGGAAAAACCCAATGCAGGAAAACCAGTGCAACTATCTCAGCATTTTATTATTATGCAGTTTCTGAATACAACCTGGGTGCCAAAACTAGCTCACCCAATAGAGAATAATCTTGGCAGTAGTAAATCTCCTTCAGAGATAGATGCTCCAGCTGAAACCCCAAAAAAACACTCTATTAGCTCCTCAGCTCCAATATGCCCCATGAAAAATCCCAGCGTCAGCCTCTAGAGATTGTGTCAGCCTCTTCTGCCGTCTACGTTAGATTTCCTCGCAGTTCCAATAGTTCCCTGTAGTTCCAGCTATTCCCGACAGTTCTGGCTTCTGCCCTCTACGTTAGCTTTCCTAACTGTTCCAGCAGTTCTCAGTAGTTCCGATTGTTCCCGAAAATTCTAGCTTCTGCCCTCTGTGTCAGATTTCTCAACTGTTCCGATAGTTCCTGGAAGTTATGGTTGTTCTCGATAGTTCTAGATTCTACCCTCCGCGTCAGCTTTCCTGATAGTTCCGGCTTCCGCCCTCTGTGTCAAATTTCCCAACTGTTGCACTGATCCTCTCTGCTCTACCTCTGCCTCTCTACTTTTGTATTCACTACCCCTCAGCTGCAACTCTGATCACTTTCTCGACTTCCTCAACAAACCCTGCCCTAGAAAGTCGAAATCTTGATCAACTCAGTGTGTTCTCCAAGTGATCCTCAAGCCTCCTCTTATACTTTTCTCGTTGACAAATCAACCACTAACATTAAGTCCCTAATCAATGGCTAAGATTATATCTGTCTTGATCCATGTCTTTTGAACCTTTCTAACGTATTTTTATATTAATTCACATTAATATTTTATTTCGCTAAGTTCAGACTTAGGGACTCCATTAAAAATATTAATTATTTTAATATCTCCTAAACTATTTAGAATCTGCCCAAACCCTTTCTGGGTATTGGATATCACATGTGCCTTAGCCTCTACACCAATTTTCATGGCTATAGCACATATGATGTTACCCGAAATCAACACTCCTTCTTAGCGAGGATTGTGCTCTAGTAATACTCCTCACTTAGCATCACTCTGATCATCTGACATCGGTAGGCCTGTTGATGCTAGGCCTGCTACCCAACATCCTCTTCACTGTTGCATCCTGTACTACTACCCATGGCCCTGCCACTATCACTGTTGCATCAGTAATGCAACTCTTTTTCATCCATGCTGCTACCCATGGCTCTACCATTACCACTGCTGCATCTGCACAACAACCCCTCGCATCATGCTGCATTGTGCTTCCCATAGAACTATCATTGATAACTATTGCATTGCAACTTAGTTACTAAGAAGTAAGTAACTAACCTCCCAACTCCAACATCTCCATCAGTCTAGAAACACTCCTCATGTTGAAGCTCCCTCTGTCACTAACAAGTGCTCCCTCTCTTACCTCTGTGCTGCTGCAACAACTCCATGCATCTCACACTGTTGCAGACCTGTTTGTTCCATCTTATGTTGGTGCAAAACTCCCATGCCTCTTGCACTGTTGCAGCCTATTAGCCTCGCTTTGTCCTAGGAATCCTGCACTGTAGCTCCCTCTGTTGCTCCATCCACATCCATCTCTACTAACATCCCCAATACTGCTACTCTTCTTTGGGGCTCCCGTAGTAAGGTCTAATCCAAGAGGCTGGGTACCTTGAGGATCCTGCCCCTCATCACCTGTAGTCCTCCTAAATACAGCTTGATGTCTCCCCACTTCTTCTGAAGTGGCACATGAGAACTCATGGCACACAAAACATAAAGGATCATTGCCTTCTCATCCAACCTATCCTGATCCCTCATGCCATTCATGGCCATCTCTCTACTCTTCTTGTTGACTCCTTCGAGTCTCTCTACTTCCCACATGGAAGTTTTCTATTCGAATCTGGCTGAGTCTCTCCACTTCCCATCTGGAAGTTCTTGGTTCGAATCTTGCTGAGTCTCTCTACTTCCCATCTGGAAGTTATCTTCTAGACTCCCTTTGAGTCCTGATTTCCCATCAATTTACTTCTTCCAACGTCAAGTTTCCCCTCTTCGATCATATGTGCAATAGCAACATTGATCCGGATTCCTTGGCTAGAAATCTGCGTCGACAGCAACTCCCTCCTCCTTTCCCTTGCCCTGTTAGGTATTGTTCTGACTATAGTACCCCACTAGCTCCACTCTACTAAGAACAACCTCTATCACTTGGGACAACTATTTTCTGTTGCTTCTGCTCTTCTCAGCTGATGTCCTTAGTTCTCCTGTGTTCTGCAACCATGTTGGAATTTCTAAGTCTAACACGTTAGAAACCCTAATGTACTTTTTGATTTATTCCTACTACTTTTTTCGTTAATGAACAAGTTATTTACCATGTAAATATTGGAAATAAATACAAGTACATGCTCAACACATTACAGATCATCAACTAAAGGAAATAAAACAAGCACACAAGTGACACCATTTTTTTTGGACCAATATCCCCAGAAATACCCAAAGTGAGAAAATCGGTGCAACTATCTGAGCATTTTATTATTATGCAGTTTATGAATACAATATGGGTGCCAAAACCAGCTCACTCAACAGAGAATAATCTCGACAGTAGTAACTCTCCTTCAGAGACAAATGCTCTAGCTAAAACCCTAGATAAACACCCCAGCAACTCCTCAACTCCAATCTTCCCCATGAAAAACCCCAGCGCCAACCTCTAGCGATTGTGTCAGCCTCTTCTTCCCTCTACATCAACTTTCTTGTCAGTTCCGTCCATTCCGACTATTCCCAACAATTCTAGCTTCTACCCTCTATGTTAGCTTTCTTGGTTGTTTTGGAAGTTCCTTACAGTTTTGATTGTTCCTGGTAGTTTTAGCTTCTTCCCTTTTCATCAACTTTCCTTGTTGTTCTAGCAGTTTCGGTTGTTCCCGACAGTTCCGGCAGTTTTGTTTATTCCCGATAGTTTCAACTTCTGCCCTCTGTGTCAACTTTCCCAGCTGTTGCACTGATCCTCCTAGCATTATGTCTGCCTCTCTTATTTTGTATTCACTTCCCCTCAACTGCAACTCTGATCACTCTCTCGACTTCCTCAGCAAACCCTGTCCCAGAAAGTTGAAATCTTGATCAACTCGGTGTGTTCTCTAAGTGACCCTCAAGCCTTCTCTTATAATTTTCTTGTTGAAAAATCAACAACTGAGATTAAGTCCCTAATCAATGGCTAAGATTAGATCTAGCTTCAACCATGTCTTTCGCACCTTTCTAACATAGTTTCATATTAATTCACATTAATATTTTATTTTCCCTAAGTTTAGACTTAGGGACTCCATTAAAAATATTAATTATTTTAATATTTACCAAACTGTTTAGAATCTGCCCAAACCCTTTCTGGGTATTGGATATCTCGTGTGCCTTAGTCTCTCCACCAATTTTCATGGCTAGAGCACATCCGATGCTACCACAAATCAACAATACCCAACCCACGTACACATGTTAAAACACTTTAAGAAATTAAATTTCCTTAATTTCGGGCAGTTTTCACGTGCCTGTTACTCACCTCCTATTGCCCGTGGCCCAAATTTTTCCCAATTGAAAAAACTAATTTTGACAAGTATAAATAAACCTCCATGGGAAGGCCTTAAGGGAGAAGAGATGAGATATTGATACTATAGTAAGATTATCCCTGATCGAGCATGATGAAATCCCTATGCCTCCTACACTCCCAAAAGCATCAGGAAACCCTTGTTTCCTTGTTAAATATATCCTTCATCCTTCTTGAGATATCCTTGTATTGGTGATGGAGGAATATTGCTGAGGTCGAGAAAGGACGGATCCAGAGGACGGTTCTGCTTGGAGCTGGAGAAGGTCTTAGGTTGTATTTCTCCACTTTACTTGTAGCTAACTTTAATAAAGGAATGTTGTTCAGTTTCTGATATTAAATGTATTTATGCATATATTTATATTGTAATTCGTTTATGAATCTTACATTGATGGGTAATCATTCATTCATTTATATTATTTAAAGTTAATATCATGAACATGATTTATGTTTCTATTGCTCTATACATTTCATTTGAATAATTTATAGGTTTTGAAGACATCAAGAGAAGCTAAGGGTTTGCACCCTGTGGGATCTACTCAAACGTAGGAGTTTTGGGTAAGGACACTCTTACATAGTTTAGTAGAATAAGCATTTAGGATGATTTCCTAAGCATTTATTGTTGTGGTTTGCCCTATGCTCTATTGGGATTTTCACCCCAAGACCCTAGGGCTTTCTCACCCACAATAGACTTTGAAGAAGTGAACCCGCGTGTATACACGACTTAACTGAGACCAACCTGTGTATAGATTTGAAAATTTTGACCTAAAATTGCACAACTCTTCATAACTTCAGAAAGACCCATATCATAATATTCAGAGATAAAAACATGCGTCAATACTTAAATCTAGTCAGTCCATGAGTAGATCATACAATGGAAAGTCATTTCAGGTCTCATGATCCTGATCCATTGTTACACCAGACAAATCCCTCTTGCGGACAAGAGCGATCTCCCTAGATCCTTGACGAAAACTAGAAACAAGAAAGACAATTCAACTAACCCTTTCCCTAAGTTGGACTTGTTTGAATTATAAGAATTGAAGGTAATGGATGAACCTCTTAGCTATTTCATAAAATTCTCAATGAGGACCCCTTGTTATGATTCAATGCAACTCCTCAATGCTTGATAAGACCTCCAAATATCGACCATAAAAGGATCAAAAGCACATGTGATATAATAATCCAAACAACTTAACCTAATGATCAAGGAAATTAGGAATTGAATTTTCTTTGATAAACATTATAAACAATTTTAAACCATTCATCATTCCAATAATACAAAACAATGGGGGAAAGTGTTCAGTTGTATTGATCAAATATAAATAGGAGCCTTACAACCTTCGTCTTGATGTCATGAGGTCCCTCCCACATGCCTTCAATATCTTCCTTAGATGACAAGATTTCCAATCTCAAACTAACAACATAATTTTATATTTTTTGAGTATTGACCTCCTCAACCCCTCTACCCTCTAGTCATTTTATAGGCCAATAGGAAGAATTTTTAGATCCAAAATAGGAGGATGAGATTCCTTAATTGAGGGATTAGGTTTCCATGAGAAAAGGGATTAAGATGCATCATCTGATGGTTATAGTTCGAATAGTCATCACTTGGAATATTTTAGTTGGGAAATATTCCACCAACTATGTTTCTAGAATGTACTTTTTATTTTTACTTTCTTGAATTCACCTCTGCTGGTTTATTGTGGCAAACAAAGTGAAACTATGCGCTATTCTCAGAGTTAATTCTAGCGAATGCACAGGAAAATCTAGAAAAATTAGCGTAGGTGGAACTTAACAAGGTGTGTCATCTATTTTCCCAAAATTTCTCATCTACTTCAAGATATTTTGGGATTTTTGACTGAGTTTATTCAAACATGTTCATGGACAGTAAAAATCCCCATAAACTGATCAAGTGTCATGGCGACAAATTGACATGTAATTGATTTCCCCCTAAAGTGTGAAGTCTGTAAATAAGTTTAAAATGTTGAAGCACTTTATCATTCCAAGGATCATATCAAAGGCAATGGTCGGAAACTTGAAGGGAACATTCAATGATTAAAATGCAAATATGTATCAAAAATCATATTTTAGGTAGGCCTTCCCCTAATTAAATTAAAGTGAACTCAATGAATAAGCATGGAAAAACCAAAATCATATAGATAGTAGAAACAACATGGATGCAACCATCTATCATAAATAGGTCTACATAATCATGAATATAAAATATCCTCGCAACTTGGATTGATAAAACTAGATCTAGGTTCTTGATATCCATCTCTCGATCCACAGTATGTATCTAACCATGCGAGTGAATTTCTCGAAGTCGAACATGGTAGAAACCACTTGATTATCTATCAATGATGTGAACCGTTAAGAAGCGCGAGAGAAACCACAATTATTGACAATGGTTCTCAAGGTACTTCTAGTACAACGTATGAAGTGCGAATAGGTGATCTGAAGTCAAACACTCATATAGTCATTTGATTGAAGGCCAATGATGAGAACCTATCGTTGAAGGTGAGAAACCTACCATTAAGGCATGTAGGTCTCAATGTACTAAAGGTTTATAAGTCAACTTCCTAGATAATGAGCTGAAGTCGATAGGAAGTGACCCATCATAGGAAAGCCTACAACACAAAACACAATGTAAAGTTTTGAGAATAGTTTGCAAGGATTGACTCAAGGATGGTCAATGTGATTGAAGGCTATAATTTGCAAAGGAATTTTGAACTAAGGTTGAACTTCTCTTGAACACATAACAACACGAAAATTGACTTGGAAACAATTGACTTAAAGATAATACCCAAAAAAACATGAATACTTTCAAATGAGGTGCGATTAATTGTAAGACAAATGGATTTCCCAACTAGGACATGAGTGTGATAGAGTGTCGTGTTCAAGAGCGACATGCTACCTTTAGAAATGATAATGTAAAATGGACACCTTTTCCCAATTCCCCCCACCATTATTGGAAAGTACCTCTTTATTTTTTACAAGCTTGAGAAGGATAACATATGCTTAAACTATAAGCTCATCCCTTAGATGAGTCCATCGAAGTATTTTTAACGAACCCTTAGAACGAATGGTTTTGTCTCGTTATGTTTAGCAGGTCCTATACTATTTAGTTTTTACGAGTCCAGTAAAGGAGTAACTCGATGTCATTTTCTTTTAAAGAGTTTGAAAAGGACACGAAAAAGAAACTCATTCAATTCTTTTACCATAAATTTTTAACGAGCCTAGAGAAAGTAAAGCTTGGCGTTTTTCAATTTTAGAGAGTTACAAGAAAAACATAAGTAGACTCCATCAAGTTCTTTTTCATAAGTTTTAGTCTCTCATATCTGAAAAAGGATAAAATAATACAATGGAGAACTCTATTGACCATGTTCAGTTGATGTATACCTTTTTCATAAATAGTCCTAACTCAGTGCATAAAAGGGGTAAACTTATACTGAGTGGACGGTTGTTCATAAACTTTTACAAGTTCAAACAAGCAAGTACTCGACAATATTTTGATTTTGAAAGAGTTAGAAAAGGGCTTAAAAGAGGACTCCATCATTTTCACTTTTTATACTTTTTTAAGAGCATGAAAAGTGATAAAAGTCTGCTAAATAGTCAAAATCATTTATCCTTGCTTTGTAACCTATCATGCACTTTCAAGCTCAATAAATCGTCATCACTGTTTGAAAATATTATTTTCCCTCCCAAAAGTTTTTGAATATAAAAAATAATATTTTTTTAGCTTCAAAAACCCTATAAAAGTGCGAACAGAGTTATTTTCTCCATTTTCATTTTTACCATTTGATAGCAGAGAGATGAGTTTTTACCACCATACTTCCAAGACTGGTTCCGAGCTAACCGGTGGACGAAATCGTGCACCCCTTATTCCAGGTAGAAGATTTCTCCTTAACTTAGCTTTTCATCCATTTAAAATTCCATTTTAAGCTTCTAGCTATTTGTTTGGGGAAAAATTATGTTTAAAAATGTGCCCTTGGCCCTATGTTGGTTCCTTTCAGTTGGGCACACGCAGGAAAGTAAAATTTTCCATACAGAAAATCATGGCATGTGCGAAATTTTTCTAGAAAAATCCACATAGCTGCACCCTATCTATAATACGGCAGCTATGCAGGCAGCAAGGGTTTATTTTTAAACAATATTTGGGCCTCAAAAAACATGAGATGGCTTTCAAAAATGATTCTAATCCTTTTAAAATGGTCATTTCAAGCTATTTGATTGTTCAAAATGGAGTGAAAGAGAGCATGAAGCCAATTATTTTGGCAGCTTTGTTAGATCCAGCTACCATGCAGGCTCTAAGAACTTGTGGCCTCCTGAAATACTGGCTCATTCCTGGGATGAAATCTTAGGTAGATCTAATGACATGGCTAGTAATAACCTTGAATGTCAAGGAACAATGTTTTTTGATCACAAATCATTGCATTACGATTGACGCTAGTGACATCTATTTGTTGACTAGGTTGTCTCATCGGGGAGCCGGCATTTCATTATTCGAACATAGGACAGGAGGAGATACTACTGATGGGTATTTACGATACTTTTGTAGGGGTGTACCAACCAAGGATGACAAAATTGACATTTAGACCATCAAGCTCTTTCCCCTAAGGACCATTACTTTCACTGTTAGCAAGCTATGTGGTAGTGTTGCCCTTCATTTAGCCACACAGGTACATTTGCAGACTGTCATGGAATGTTGAGCATCCACGATGTTCAACTGGTGCGAGACAGTGGTGGTACACATGGAGGGATAGCTAACCAGATGCAAGAATGGGAAACTGAAGAATTTCAGTTATGGCATCATTCTTATTTCTTTTTCCCTAAAGAGGATTCCTCTTCTTCGGCTAGAACCAATTCTAGCATATGAGGGGGGGCCTAGAGAACCATGCATGATGAGGTGGGTTGCATTTATGGCACACCATGGAGGCAACGGACTAGTAGTGAGGTATACTCCAACATTTTTTTACTGGCTAGGCCAACAAATTGTTCCGATCGAAGATTTTTCGTATACCAAGATGGATTACAGAGGTGATCCTGATATCTGACCTCTAGCCGAAACTCAGTGGGGTGATCTAGGTGAGAATTTCTCATTTCACATATTTCCAATTTTTTTATTTTTTATGTGTTTTTTTCTTCAAAGGCTAATTATCTAAAATGCATGTGCAGACGTGGGCCCAAACCGACTAGTAGGGCTGCGACGATTTGATAGACGAGGCAAGTAGCCTATAACAGCTGCAACAGCTAACCTGGAGGCAAAAGATATCCTAACAGAGTTGGAACACAACCTTGAGAGGTTGACTTCAAATATCCTAGAGACTGGGACATATGACATTCCTTGCGCTTGTCAGGGACATGTAGTTGGGTTGCTAGGGCCACTTAGACATTTGTTGCATCCAGTTTCTTGTGTTGTCGTTTGTTATCATGAGCATCATCATGCTTAGCTGTTCTAGTTTCTAGGACCACATTTTGATTTTTGGCGTCAGCATATTCATAAAATAAAAGGCCACGAAGGCTTATGTCCTCGAATGTCATATTTTGTAGACACACTTTTATACAAACTCTATTTTAATGAAAAATACTACTTTTGCCTATTGTTTATCTTGATCAATATATGAATGAATATTTTTTCTAATTTATAAGTGTTGCAAAATTCTATTTAACACATGGTTCACCAATGCATTTGTCAATGTGTTTAAATATCTTTGAATATGTTGATATTTGATATAATCAAATTTCCTTTCCAAAATATGGACTCGTAAAAACACTCTTAACATTGTTGGACTCCTTACTGTATAGAAACCATTTAAATGTAATGCTACAAGTTGCGAATCTAACGTAACGATCAAACGAGGGACACCAAATGAGATGGTATCAGCTAATAGCTCAATGACTGCACTATATTCCTCTATGTTATTTGTTTTTTGACGGAGACATATTCCATGAATAGAGACTAGCTCATCACTAGGTGAATAAATAACCCAGGTTGCGGAAGATAAATTCCGAGTACTACGACTAGTGCCACAACAAAGCCAATGTAAGTATGAGAGAATTTCAACATCATCAAACCAAGTGAAAAACAAGATAAGCAAGAGAAGCAGTAGAAAGTGCGAAAAACATTAACTATCACACATACCTAAAAAACAGTACATAATGTATAGATCTCCACCAAACTTGTATGCATAGTATTTCTTTAGGTAAAGAGCATTTCTGGCCTTTCCCAAAGGATTACCATTGTAATTAACCAGCTCATAGGCTCCTTTAGCTAATACACATTTTATGATGTAAGGGCCATGCCACATGGGTTCTAACTTTCCCACACCTAACTTGTCATGAGCTTGATCATAAACCAAGACTAGGTCACCTTCTGAATATGAACGAGGATTAATGTTTTGATAAAACTGAGCTTTGACACATTTTTTGTGAGCCTCACTAGACAGTGTAGAATCACAACAATTTTCATCTAAATTTTCTAAATGTAAAAATCGTTATTCGTCTCAGAGGTAGCAGGTAGTAATTTGATAGCTATTTTTAGGGATGGGATTTCACATTCAATGGGTAACATTGCTTCCAAACCATAAACAAGTTGGAAAGGAGTAAAACCCATCGATGTTTTTGCAGTAGTACGATAGGCCCACAATGATGAAAGGAGCATAGAATTCCAGTTTCTTTTATGAATACCAACTATCTGTTTAATCATATTGGCTAAAACTTTATTGACAACTTCTTTCTGACAATTAGCTTATAGATAGTAAGGAGTACAGTTATCATGGCATAGGCCGACCTACATGGATAGTTCAACCATCATAAACTTACGAAAATGTCTACAATGGTCTATAACAATAATTTGTGGGACACCAAACCGAGCAATCACATGATTGAAAATGAAAATTGCTGCAATTTCACCATCATTTCTATATGTAGGCATCACCTCGGTCCATCTCATAAAGTAATCAAGTGCAAGGATAATATACCCATGCCCCTCGGCCAAGTGAGGGTTATAGGTGATGAAATCGATGCCCCATTTGGCGAAAGAACTGACAACTATGATAGGGTCAAGAGGAGCTGGAGGTGCTCACATTTTTTGATCATAGATTTGGAAATTATGGAATTTGTAGACTGTAGTAATGAAATATTTAAACATTGAAGGACAAACATAACCATCACGTAATATCTTTTGGGTAGTAGCATACCCAGACATATGACCACCACATACTCTAGAGTGGCAGTCATTTAATGTTTTTTCTGCCTCTTTGAGAGTCAAACAATGTCGAAATATAGAATCGATAGCGCAACGTTAAAGAGTCACCGATAATATTGTATTGTTGGGATTGGTATCAAATTCGATGAGGATAAATTTTAGATAACTCGAGCCTAAAATTTTTTGTTTGGAGATATATAATGATATCTCCATACCACGAATACGGCATACTAATAAGAAAGAGAGGTTCATCAACAAAATAATCTTCTGCTACAGTTTTTATATCAGTATGAGGAAAGTCACACAATAGTTCATCAAAGACCAAAGATTTATTTGATTTAGATTTTTCAAATTCCAAATCAAACTCTTGTAAGATAACTATCCACTTGGAGTATTTTCCCCCTAACAATTTCTTAGTGAGAATATACATCATAGCGTTGCAATCTGAAATGACAGTGGTTTTTTGGAGAAGTATATAGTGACAGAATCATTGGCTAACTTGGACAGCTGCCAATGTCAGCTTCTCCACATGTGCATATTTAATCTCAGTTTTAGTGAGACTTCTACTCAAATAATAAATCACATGTTCGCCGCTAGAATCATCCTCTTGGACTAACACCATGCCAATAGTGGCATCAGACACAACTAAGTACAAAAAGTAATCTCGATGATAATCAGGTGGATGTGGTAACGATGAATTGGTCAATGCACATTTTAATGCATCAAAAGCTTTATTAGCAAGGTCATCCCAAAAAAAGGATTGCCCTTTTTCAAGAGTCGAGTAAAATCATGGGTTAGTTCATCATAGTTGTGGATGAATCTACGCAAAAAGTTTTCTTTCCCTTGCAAACTTTGGAGTTGAGTAAGGCTCAAAGGAGTAGGAAATTCAGAATCGCCCCCACCTAGAAAGTGTCAACACGAATGCCTTCTTTTGAAACAATGAAACCTAGAAGCTCCTGATTACACACAAAAGACACATTTGTGTGGATTCAAGCGAATGTTATAATGCCTACACATAATGAAAATTTCTTTTAAGTGTAATGGGTGATCCTGAATTTTCAGTGAATGAGCCGACATGTCATTTAAATAGGGCTGAAAAATATGCTTGATGTCATGCAATGCATAAGGCATTGCTCGCTGAAAATTTGCACCAACATTTTGCAGGCCAAATGGAAGTTTGTGATAGGAAAATGTTCCCCATAGGCATATAAACGTGGTTTTGTACTAATCGACAGGGAGTATGTTTGTCTAATTGTATCCATAAAATCCATCCATGAATGAAAAAATTTCATTCCTGATAGAGTCATCGACAATTTGGTCAATATACGGAGTTGGATAATTGTCTTTAGGACAAGCTTTATTAATATCTTTGTAATCAACACATACTCAAATAGTTCTTTATTTTTTATTAATGGGTACAATGTTTGATACCCATTCAATCAAAGGAATGGGGTAAATGAATCCGGTCTCAACAATTTTTCAACCTCAATTTTGATAGCGACAACTTTTCATGGATGTATAAGATGTAATTGTTGTCTAACGAGCTTAGCATCCTCATAAGTTTTTATTTCATGTACAACTATGTTAGGGTTGATTTTTAGCATTTCTTCATATGATCAGGCAAAGATGTCATGAAATTCCTGAAATAGGGCTTGATAGTTTGAATCTCTTCTAAAGAACAAGAAGCTCCTATATGAATATTTTCTGTTATCCTGGGCTTCGCTGAGATATCTATGTGTATCGTTGCCGATATGTTCCCTAAATTCTATTCAGATTGGAAGAAAGGGTAGATATTGGACATTGAGGATCACTAAGAGTCTTAGATGAAAACATAAATGAGAATTTATTCTCAATTTTGTCAAAGGATGGAAAGAAGGTTGAACGATGTTGAGTATTGTTCCATGGCATTTCGTCTAAGCTCATAACTTGCATAATCCCTTCGTCATTTAAGAAATCTGTGTTAAAAGGATCAGGCATATAGATTTGTTTCAAGTTTGACAAATGAGAATATTCATCAATAATCATATTCATTCGATTGTCTTCAGTTGTTGATGAGTTGGAAAAGGACTAAATTTCCTCATAAGCTTTTTGGAAAATACTAAGAGGGGTCTAAATCAGTATTCCTTAGCAATTAGCACTTTTAAATATTTTTAGGGCATTAGTTAATCTTCAATTATCATTAATGTTTATGTAGTAACAACAGTGAATAAAAGAACACAGGAGGCACACAAATTTTAGTTGGAAAACCCCATCTGGGTCAAAAGCCATCAAACTCTTTTCTAATAATTCTTTAATCTTCAACTCCAATTGAAAATAAACCTCCAACTTCCTAGAATCTACAAAATCATTCTTCTTCAGCTCCCATTGGATGGACACTCCAACACCCGATATTCTTCAGTAGTCAACTGAATGGATGCCCCAACATCCAATGAGCTACAACTCACCCTAGCACCACCATACCACCTTGAAGTTTTCACTGGATTTAAGTTGTTGGTGACTTCATGCACCAACCTAGCACCACCCTACCACTCTATAGAAGAATAAAAGAAGAATGGGCTCACATACCAGGGAAAATGGTCCACTTTACAATGATATAGAATGATGTAGAAGAAGATGACACACTAGAGCATAACCCCAACTATGACACAACCATCAAATGATGATCCTAGACCTCCCAACACTTCCTCTTCAACTCTTGGCAGATAGACACTTTTACAACTTTTACAAAGATGCTTTTACAATGACTCTGTACAATGCTACTTTTACAATGTCTGTATGCAGTGCTTCCCACTTGAAGACTTCATGTGGTGAACGTCTTGTTGTTGTTTTACACCTTGATTTTTGCTCTTTTCATGATACCCTTTCTCATTCTTCAGAACATTAGGTTATGCATTTATTATTCTCTTGATGAATATATAATATCTGCAAAAAGTCTTCAAGGAAATACCCATGACACGATAATAGCAAAACTTACCTCATCCTGTAGACCATATGTCGGTGCTAAACGAAAACAACAAATTAGAATAAAAATAACCTAATGCAATTAAGAGATGAAAATAAATATTTAGAAGATACTTATTGGTAGCTTACTTGTTGCATCATTTTGCTACACCTTCCTCTTTGCTTCCCTAGAAAGTCTGGTCCTTTGCACCCGTTGAAAACACTTGATCTAGTTTTTATTGACTTCTAGAAGCACGCTATTTAATCTGATGTATCTCTGCGATTATAGATCCGTAACATGTTATCTGTAGTCCTATAGAAGACCTCTGAGTCTTCCTTCTAATGCCATAGGTTTGACCTGATTTCGACTCTTCAAGACAAACTTATGCCCAATCTCTCACAATGACCGAATTATGGACTAGTTCAGCAGAGCGAATTTGTATGACATGCGACGTGTCACTGCTTCCTCCTTCAGCTTTTAAATTGATACAAAGAAAACTACAGTCTATGCACTATCTACCACTTTTTACAGAATTCCAATCCTCTTCTCAAAGAGATAGTTATGATGATTTTTCCAAGGTCACTTCTTTGAGATGAAATTCTGCAGCCTGCAAAAACCCTAACTTCCACAGATCATATCTCCAAAAATATAGCAAACCAAGATCTGAAATTTAGTCATGATGTTCATCAGGATTGTGAATCAAATGGATTGTAATTTTAGAATCTAAGACTTCGCATAAATGAAGTTATAGCAAAAATTCCACGATCACTACGTTTTAAGGATATATGAAATTTATTTTTATAGAGTTGAGAGGGGCTTCTATAGAGAATGTTGGAGGGATTTTGGGAGCTTAAAAAATTATTAATTAATGACTATTCAATGACAAAAACCAATTATGAGTGCCATTCCACAACCCCATGGGGTTTTAGCCCACAAACTGGGGTTACTAAATTCAAACATGAATATCTCTCAAACCGTGAAGAATTACTCGACGTGCCATATATCAAGGGAAACATCTCGATGAGTAGAACCCATCTAGAATATCCTTGACTCAAAATAGAGTAATTTTTCAAGTAAAAATTCCCTTGCAAGATCAAGGTAGCCCTTGGTGCTTCCTCGGTTGACATCAATGACAACCTCAGATCATCTTTAGATCAACATAAGAGTCTCAAATGAAAATATAGATGAGAATTTATCCTCAATTTTGTCAAAGGATGGAAATAAGGTTGAATGATGATGAGTATTGTTCCATGGAATTTCATCTAAGGTCATAACTGCATAATCCCTTTGTCATTTAAGAAATTTGTGTTAAAAGGATCACGCATGGAGATTGGTTCCAAGTGTGAAAAATGAGAATATTCATCAATAATCATATTCATTCGATTGTATTCAGATGTTGATGAGTTGGAAAAGGACTAAATTTCTTCATAAGATAACTCAAAAGGGCTACAAGGCATCTCACTGCCATATAAGACCATTTGTTACTTTGAAGGTACTTTCCATAGATCTCCTGATTCGAAAGTACTTGATGTAGTCATATTAATCTGGGCATCATTATGAGGGAAATTAGGTGGAGGGAATGTGAAAGATGAGTCTTTGAGAAGAACAATACCAAATTCTTTATATGGAGTCGTTTATTTTCCAACAAAAGACACACTACCAGTGGAATTAGGGTCTGAGGTATAGTAGCATAATTGGTCCACCTTCACAATTCTTGCTTTGTGAATAAACATGATCATCCTAAAATATGACGAGACTACTGCTGACATGGCATAAGTCTAACTCTGACCAAGCAAAAGGTTATAGTCAAGTTGAGAATCAACAACCTCAACATCTATTGCACTCTTTGTGCCCTCTAATTCAATTGGTAAATAATTTAAAAGACCATAAGGAAGAAAACATCTTCGATGAAAGGCTTTCAAAGTTTTGGGAGATTGATTAATTGTTGGAGAACCTAAAGCTTTCCAACATGAAATGGACATAATACATGTCGATGCTCCTTCTTAAATCACTATTCAAAAAACTCATCGAGTCTTGATATGAGGTATCTGAAAAGATAGTTCATGCAGGAGACGTGGGACATGATTTTCGAGATAAAAAACAATCAAATTGGAGTCATGTAGATCTACTAATCATATGGCTGATAATCATAACTTCCTTTGTGCTGGACAAGTCTACAACACTTCAAGAGCTCACATTGTTGAAGGTGACACTAAATCTTCAACAATGTTATAGTTCTGAGTAGCCCTATCATGAGGGTTAAAGGCTGGCTTTCGAAGCATTCACTTAGGAGGCGGATGACTTATCATATCAGTGTTTGGTTTTTCAATATGTAATGCTTCAAAAGAATGAGAGGTAGATGTGGAAGTTTGACCAGATGTATTGGAATCATCTCCATCTTCAACAAGACTCTTTGATGTGTAATATTTGGATCTCTTTGCTACCATAACTTTGGAAGACATCGTCACGATATTTGCCGATGCGGATGAGGAGGATTGGTCATGAGAAACCATTTTTCTGTCTTGGGGAGGAAAAGAGTCCTTCAAAACAGCGGGAGTGGATGAACCTTTGACAAATTTATAAACTTTGGGGTGATGTGGGCACTCCTTAGTGTAATGATCTTCATCACAAATTAGGCAAGGATAAAGAGGTTTCTTCTTTTCATCATATGGTTCATTCTTGTTTGATTTCTCCTTAGAATGAGTGCCTTGTTTAGCTTTCCATTTTCCCTTTTTCTTATTTCCATATTTCTTACCCTTACTGGTAGATGACTCTATGACATTAATTTCTGAAGTAATTTTGGGAGAAGGATCTTCTTCAGGTGAATTAGATGGAGCCTAAATCTGAGTTTTCTTAGAATTTCTTTTATTCTTAGATTTTTTACTCAGAACCAATCACACCATTAGCGGCTTTTGATCCTATAAGGGTTGTATTAGTCTGACTAGGGCAACATAAATCTGGGATCTTTTCATATAATGTACCATGCTGAGTATAAATAAGATCAAGGTATTAAGTAGTAGAAATTCCTTGCTCCTCATTTACGAAACCTCCATTGGAAACATCTTCAGTCATTACCGGCAAAAGAAATTTTATGAACCATTCGGCCAAAATCTAGTTTGGAATGTAAAATTTATCCAGGCACCCTCTTCGCCTCCATTCATGAATGTGATCTAACATATGGTTTGATGCTGACTGCTTTAAAGAAGTTAAAATTTCAGTTCCATTATCATATCAAATGGGCAACTGAGAACGGGTCAAAAAAGTTGTAGCAAGGGCATTAAATGTACGAAATGAATTGCATGGTAATTCTACATACCATTTGGCTGCCAAATCAGTTAAGATTCATTGAAAAAGTCATAATCTAATAGAATCATCAATTAATGAGTTGGATGTGCACCAAAGATGATAGGTCATAACTTGGTTTGATGGATCTTCACCCAGCTTACCTTCAAACTTAGGAATATCATTGGGAAAATTAGTAGGAATGGTTGGCCAAAATGGTAAATGAAGAAAAGGATCATTAGTTAACCGAGAGAGGTCAGGGAAATCCAAAGTTGCAATGAAAGGAAACTAGCGGTTAGGATCCCAAGATGAATATTGATAAATCTGAGGGACGAGTCTTGTGCTCGGAGGAGGGTACTCAGGATATCCTGGAATATCCTGAGCAGCTAGAATTTGCATACCTCTTAGACATCCAGGATGAGCCATACTGTATTGCAGTTGCATAGGTACTTGAAACGTATGACCTAAGTATGGTTGATTTTGAAACGGAAGACTTTGACCCATTTGACCTTGAATGAACTATCCTTGAAAGGATTGATTTTGCAAAGGTTGACCTTGGATAAATTGAGCTTGAAAAGGTTGACCTTGAACAAACTAACTTTGGGGTTGACCTTAGAAAGGTTTCCCTTGAAACGACACTTGCATATATGGGATGTTAGGCTATACAACAGGTATTTGGGGCATGTATAGAATTGTAGGAATAGATTGAACACCACACACCCAAGGTAAAGACTGAATAATGGGTTGCATCGTTAGTTGTGATATAAGTGGGACAGTTACCTGCGATACTCTTGGAATGGGAGTTTGAAGTGAAATTGAACCTGGGTTCTGAATATTCATTGGTAAAGCAGACTGTACCAAGGTTTGAGGAGTACTCAGGATAGGATGCTAATGTGGTTGTTGGGTAGGTGTCAATGTATTAACCTAGATAGTTGGTTGGACTTGAAAAGGCATACCTTGAAAAGGTAATTGTTGTATAGGTTGTCCAATAGGTTGAATAGGTTGATCCATGGGAACTTGAGAAGCAAATGGAATTGACTGTTGATTTAACAAAGGGTTACAGATTGTATTCATTCCAAGGTAAGGCATTGCAATGGTGGGTTGAGGCATAACAGGTTGACCAAAGCTTATTTGAGCCATTTGAGCATAATTAAGATAATTTCCGGCAAGGGGTTTACCCCCTAGATATAGGGTAATATCCACCTAAAGGTTGTCCTCTGGGTGAAGTATACGATGGTTTTCCCCTAGGCAGGTAACAAACACTTGTTGGATTGATTATAGGATTACCAACCTTCATATTGTTCAGATGTCCAACCTTCATTGGTAGGATTAATTACACTGGTTGACATGTTTGAAGATGAATTTGGGGAAAAAGCCCATGAATAAGCTCCATCAAGAGAATGGTATTCAGGTGGTAGAAAACCACCAAACAATGTTGACTCCGGAGAAGTAGAAAACATAGATGTGTCTGATGTGGTACTTCTAGAAGCCATTATAGACCAATCAAAACCTGGTATGGTAGAGTAAGGAGTCATATATCATAGAATCCCCTGTCCTAAAAAGTTCAAGGGTGTGAAATACTAAGGGTCAGAGTGAAGAGATCTAAACAAAAGCTCTAAGATATGTTAGGGTTCACAGGTAAAAACTATTGGTTCTTCCTCCTCATCTGAAACAAGTTATTCAATGCTAACGAGACGAGGAGGGAGACTGTCAGTAATAATAAGTTTCACGCATGGTGAATGTGGAGGATTTGAAGTATGCATTGTAGCAGGCGCATAAGTCTCAGTTTCAGAAATAGCAGGCTCAGGTTCATCAATATTTGGTTCAAAAATGGGATTTGTATCTAAAAAGTCTCTAGTATCTGATTCAGTTTGAATGAGTTCAATAATTTGTAAATCTGTTCCTTCTGAGTGTGATGTTAATTTCCGAGTCTGATCAAATTTAGTTTCTGTCACTTCAAGGCCTAAAATAATAGATGTTGCTGGTTTATGAACTTTAATTCCTTTTACATCAGAGCCTATAATAGTAGAAGTCCCAGTTTCTGCTGTAATTCCGGATCCTGATGATTTAGATTTTTCGGCTTTTATCTTTTGTAACTAACTCAGTGTATATTGGGGGTCCCTGAGTATCCCACATGATTTTCCTTTTAATTCCACCACAATGAAAATTTTTCCATTAATAAATTACAAAATATCTAAATTACACCTAAAGTCTCTAAAAAGTAAAAAGAACAACACAAAAAGTAACACACACTAAAAATATAGGAGTTCAACACATACAAAACGAGTCTTCATAGAGATCAATAATTACTAATTGGTAATGAAATCCAACATTCTAGTGACCAAGGTGAAAATATTTATAGAAATGAGAATTTTGAACCAGTTACCTTGACAACCTACTTAATGAAATAGTTTGGTGCAAGTAACTTTGCTATAAACCATCTCGAGAAAATATTACCCTCCAAAAAGTCCAAGGGAGTCTAATCAAAATTTATTCCAAGTACAGCAAGACCTTCCCTAGGTTGTCACCTAAGGCAGAGCCCTAGGATTATAGTTATTTAGTTCACCAAATACAACAATTTTACCTGGTGGGACAGTCATAGATCGGACATACACACAAGGGCAGAGTAACAAGCTCAATGCCCTTGAAGGCTCCCCCACATGATCAATTGGAGGTTTAGTTTCAAGTGACCCCAAGCACCTTTCGGTACTATTGTAATACGCACAAATCACTATATCTAGGTTGATGAAGTGGGTACGATCACTTCACTAGATTTGACATGATCTCGTGCTTAACTCATGTACAAGAAGAGCTTCCCTGAGAAAAATGGAAATAATTGTATTTTCTCTCCCTAACTCAAGATTCTATTGTTCGTTTGTAGCTTTGCAAAGTTTACTTCCTTCCCTATTCCAAAGCCCTATACTTAAACTACTGTAGGTGGCAAGAGCCCTAAAAAATGCAAAGTTCTAGATTAATTTTAATTAACGTTGTATTATTAAGTTCTTCTTTGCTTAATTTGTAATGAAGGTGAAACTCATGATGTTATGACATGACTCAAAATATCAATGCACTAAAAAATGCAATAGCAACTTTCAAATTTGATGAAATCCTATTTATAGGAAAGAAAGAGTTTCTTTGATTTTTCCAAAATGAAATGCAAAATTCACAACTTTTCCAATTTTTTAAAACAACCAATTTCATTTTAATGTAATGAAAATGTAGAAAACAAACCAAGTTCCATATTTCCCCAAATGTCAAATAAACAAAAATAATGTTTATCTTTTATCAATCAAAGCTTTCAAGTACCCATAAATCGATCAAGAGAGTTGGATAAAAACACATTTTCCCTATGAATGCTTTGATTTAATGATAATAACAGTGTAATTGTGAGGATTTCCCAAAATTGAAGGCAACAATTTCCTTATCACACAAAAATGACCACAATTTTTTTCACAAGAGCACCATATCTTAAGAAACCCTAATTTGCAATTCAAAATGAGTTTGATCACAAATAAGAATATCATAAGAAAAAGGACAACCTATCTTGTTTTGATCAATCAACAAATCAACTAGGAAAAACCCTAACCAGTTTCTTCAAAGAGACCTAATTCTCAAAAGATATTAACAAACCACTCAAATGAGTTCAAAAGAGACATAACACAGTCTAAACAAGGATAATGACACTTCCGAACAAATATATATATATATAATTAAAAATAAAAAATAAAAAATAAAATAAAATCAGGTCTAGGTTGAAGCAAAAGCCCAATTTTCAGAAATTCTCAAGGCCTGCATAGGTCATAAGTACAAAACAGAGTGCATGCGCCTGGTTTCTAAGGTAAAACTGGCGCAAAACTGCACTAGCAAACGAAAACAACGCAGGGGTATAAAATCAAGAAAAAATAAAAATTCAAAGAATCAACCACACAGATCTAAAAGTTCATTAATTTACAAAGACTTTGGTCGATATAGATCAGAAGTATCAAAAAGAAAAACTACAGAAAAAGATGAGAACATAGACATTCCCCAGTGGGGTCGCCAATTTGTTACTCCAAACAAATCCCTCTTGTGGATAAGAGTGATCTCCCTAGATCCTTGAAGGAAACTAGAAACAAGCAAGACAATTGAACTTATCCTTTCCCTAAGTTGGACTTGTTTGAATTATAGGAATTGAAGCTAATGGATGAGCTTCTTACCTATTTCATGAAATTTTCAATGAAGATCCCTTGTTGTGATTTGATGAAACTCCTCAATGCTTGATAAGACCAACAAACATCGACCATAAAAGGATCAAAACACATGTGATATAATAATCCAAACAACTTAACCTAATCATCAAAGAAATTAGGTATTGAATTTGCCTCACTAAACATTATAAACCATTCATCATTCCAATAAGAAAAATCAATGGGAGAAAGTGTTCATTTGTATTGATCAAAGGTAAAGAGGAGCATTACAGCCTTCATCCTGATGCCATGAGGTCCCTCCCAAATGCCTTCAATCTCTTCCTTAGATGACAAGCTTTCCAATCTCAAACTAACAACATAAGTTTATATTTTATGAGTTCTGACCTCCTCAAGCCCTCTACCCTTCTAGTCATTTTATAGGCCAAGAGGAAGAAGTTTCAAATCCAAAAGAGGACGATGAGACCCCTTAATTGATGGATTATGTTTCCATGAGAAAATGGATTAAGATGCACCATCTGATGGTTATAGTTAGAATAGTCATCACCTGGAAGCTTTTAGTTATGAAATATTCAACCAACTATGTTTCTAGAATGTAGTTTTTATTTTTACTTTCTTGAATTCATCTGCACAGGTTTATAGTGGTAGACAGAGCACAACTTTGTGTTTTTCTTAGAGTAAATTCCAGCTAATGCACAAGAAAATCTAGAAAATCAAGCGCATGTGGAACTTAATAAGGTGTGACAACTATTTTCCCCAAATTTCTCATCTACTTCAAGATATTTTGGGATGATTGACTTCTGAGGGAGTTGATTCAAACATGTTCATAGACAACAAAAAGGCCCATAAACTGATCAAGTGTCATAGCAACAAATTGACATGTAACATCCATCATTGTATTCATAGGTGCATAATTATTTCAGATCTATGTGTCAATTATGGCCCATATAATGAATATACTTTAGATTGAAGTATTAATCAAAAACCCTTTCACATGCACACTTAACACTTTGATCTTCACCTCCTCATATAGTTAGAGCCTTAGCCATTACCATGAGCCAATACTACACTAGTGCCGGTGGTAATATTGGATGGAATCAAATAACCATTATTGTGCTCAATATTGTGGGCTAATACCATGGTAAGGACCCTTGGTATTCTTAAATTAGCGTGTCGTCATGTACATGACTTTGATTCTTTGTACCTACGTGTATACGCGACTTGGACTTAACGAACCCGCGTATAGATATTGAAATATTCACCTTTAACAAACTTCGAATTCTGATATGTAAACCTTTGTCCCATCATTTTGTTATTCTGTTCCATCACTCTGTCACCTCTAAAGTGACCTGTTGATTCATCTAGTTACCATATACTTGTTGTATTACAAGTGAGTTTCCATCAAGGACAACACATGCATTATAATTCCAAGAAATACATTTAGAACTTATTCATACATATCATTGTGGGCCATTATGAACTCAATTTCTAGGAGGTGAAAGATATTTCATGCTCTTAATTGATGATTATACTAGAATGACATGGGTTTGTTTTCTAAAATAAAAGTCTGAAGATTTTGATAAGTTAAAGATATTAAAAGAAATGGTCAAAAATGAGATGGACATGAAGATTAAATTCTTAGGATCAAATAGAGGAGGAGAATCCATATCCAATGAATTTAATGAATTTTGTGAGAAACATAAGATTAAAATATACTTCTCAAAAGATAGAACTCTAAGGTAGAATGGTATGGCTCAAAGACTAAATAGGACTATTCAAGAAATGGCCAAAACAATGCATGATGAGTCAAAAGTTCGAAATAGTTTTTGGGCAGACATGGTTCAAACAATAGTCAACATTCTTAATATGGCTCATATTAGAGTAAATAGCAACAAGACTCCCTATGAACTATGTAATGTACGACTATTTTCCCTAAAAAATTTAATGTCTTTAGAAGTAAATTATATATCAAAAGAAATCAGAACAACTTGGGAAAGTTATTGATTTTAGGCTTCTGCGATCTATATTGTGTGTGGTGTTGTATTTCAGAGTCATCGCATACAAATTCTTAGAATCAACGTTTTGAACCATCCCCCGTGGTTCATCATCATGATAGATCCATGAGTGAAGAAATCATGACTCAATAATGTAAATAAATAAAGGTGAGGGTTCTGATGAAAATGAATCAAACTTGGGAAAGCTTGATTCTAAATAGGATGAAGGAATTCTGCTTGTCTATTCCTCCAGTAGTAAATTCTATAAATGCTATAAAAAAATACATTAGAAAATATTTGAATGCATTGTGTGAGAATAGATGATACATATCTTTAGACATGTAGATAACAATAACAAGATACCTGAGATGATCCAATCAACTATGTGCTCCAAGAGGATGAAATAGAAGAGAAACAAGAATACGAAGAACAAAAGGAACAAGATGAAGAGGAATAAGAGGTAGAAACTCCACATTTAAGGACTCCCTTAAGGTATGTTTAGAAAGTTCACCTAGAAATACAAAACGTTGGAAATAAGGAGTCAGGGATTCATACAGAAGGAATTTAACTAGCATACTGAGGCATGCCAAATTTTATTTACTATCCAACATAGAACCTAATAAATTTAACGAAACCTATGAACATAAGCATTCAATTAATGCTATGGAGGAAGATTTAGACTAAGTTAATAAAAACCATACATGGGAAATCATTCCTAGACCAAAAGATAAAAATGTAATTGGGACTAAGAGGGTATTTAAGAACAAACTAAATGGGGATGGACAGGTAGTAAGGAATAACAATAGGTTAGTCCACAAAGGGTATGCACAAGTGGAAGGTGTGGATTTTGAGGAAATCTTTGTTCTTGTAGCTAGAATTGAAACTCACAAAATATTTTTGTCATTTGCTTGTTTCAGAAAGATCAAAGTTTATCAAATGGATGTTAAATCATCCTTATTGAATGGTGATTTAGACGAAGAAGTATGTTTGAATAACCATAAGTATTTGAATTGTTAAGAAATGAAATGATGTCTATAGATTGAAGAAGTAAATGGATCATCTAAAGAAAACTCCTAAATCTTCGGTACTCAATACTTTACGAATATCTACAACATAATGGTTTCCAAAGGGGAGAAACAAACAACAATCTCTATATCAAAATTGATTATGAATTTTTTTTGATTAATGTGGTATATGAAGATGAAATTAATTTTGGAAATGATATTGATCTAATGAGTCAAAATTTTATGGAAAAAATGCAAAAGGAGTGTGAGATGTCCATGCTAGGAGAACTGTCATTCTTCCTGGTATTGTAATTAATTCAATCAAACAAAGGAATATTCATCTCTAAATAAAAGTATCTATAGGAAATATTAAAAAAAATTGCATGGAAAATTTTGCATCGATCAACACTCTTATAGTCACAAGATGCAGGTTTAGAAAATTGAATTAATCTCTTGATGCAAATCAAACTATGTATGGATCAATGATTGGTAGTTTTATCTATTTAACAACATTAAGACTAGAAATGATGAAAGTTGTTGGTTTGGTTGGAAGGTTCCAATCTAAGAAAAAAGAGAGTCATGTGCTAGCTGCAAAAATAATCTTCATATATTTGAAACACACCCTTGACTTTGGCCTATAGTATTCAAGAAGAAAAGACTTCACTATAGCAACATATCCAATTTTCGATTGGGAAAGTAGTGTGGATGATAATAAAAGAACTAGTGGAGAAGTATTTTACTTAGGAAACTGTTTAGTTTCCTGGTAGATTAAGAAAAATACTTCTATCTCTCTATCTACAACTAAAGAATAATACATTTGTAGCAATAACTTGTTGTACCCATGTTCTCTAGATGAAAAAAAATTGCAATATATGGAGGTAAATCATGATTAACCTATTCCCATTATCTATGATAAACAAGTGCTATCAATTTGTAAAAGAATCTCATTTTACACTTAAATACTAGACACATCCCCATTAAATATCACTTTCTCATAGAACAGGTAGGATATTAGAATGCCAAGTTAGAATACATTTCTTCAAAAGAACGGGTTAAAGATATCTTTACCAAACCACTTACTAGAGAATATTTTGAGTATCTTAGAGAGAGGTTAGGAATCAACTCTCTTCTTTTCTCTTAGTGAAAGGAGCAATATCCAACTACAGTTCACAAGGTGCAGTGTGGAAAAATGTGATGTTAATATACAACACAATCATAAGGGGGTAATATCATAAGGACATAAGAAGAAATGTTGTATGAAGAAGGACACAGTCTTGATATGGGGAGCCTAGTTTCAGAAAAATGAGAAGTAAGGAATCATAGGAAGTACTTTTGTTGTTGTTAATATTTAAGGGCTAGAAATTACAACTAGGAGTAAAAAAAACCTTTTTCCATTCACAAAGGGGGAGAATATGTGTACATAATGAGAGACAACAAATAGAGGGATAAGTTGCAATCACTAAGAGATGTTGAAAATAGAGGAAGAGTTGTAGACACTAAGAAAATTTTCAGAAAAAGAAGAGTTGCAAATAAGGGGAAGCACAAGTTTAGAGAGAACTTCCATTTTCCATTGATGTCAAAAGGGGAGAAGTTGCAAGAAAAATGAGAATTGAAGATGTGGGGGTTCTATAGTATTATTATAGAGTTGACTAAGACTTTCCATCAATAACAAAAGGGGAGTTTGTTGGAAATATTGTTTTCATTCGTGTCAAAGATAGGGTGAACCTACTTATGTCCAAGATAAAGATTAGAAAATAAATATTGTTGGAAATATTATTTTTGGACTTTTGATGCCCCATTTGGATACCCTATCTTTGAAATCATTTTTCCATTTACCTAGCTCAAATGGGATCATACTATATATGGTTGGAAATATTATTCCCATAACTTTTGAACAATATATGTCACTCCGACTAACCCCATAGGAATGCAGAGATATGGAAGATTTCATCAGGATGCCCCATCCATAACACAACTAGGCCAACCCTACCAATTTTACAAGGCAACCCCATAAGTGAATGTACAAACACTATAAATAATGGGAATATGAGTTTATTTTACCATTAACTCATCGAATAAGAGATCTAAGGTTGCAATAGGAACTAAGGAATAATTATTGGGGCAATTGGAGTATAAAGGTGGAAGAAAAAATGTGATTTATGGAGTGAACGAGTCATCTTGGATTTTTTTCTATATCATTTTGTCTAAGATGTTTCAAACCATGAAACTTAGAGGAAACATATATAAGATATTTCTACATTTATGGTTAAGATATCATACTTTTTTTCACTATAATTTTGGAGATATGGTACGGAATTTAGGCTTCCTTAATCTCCTTAAATCTTCTTCAAACAAATCAGCTTGGAAGTTTTGCTATAACTTTTTTTTTTTTGGGATGAATAAAACCATGAAACTTGGACAATATAGATAGAATATCATCATGTACATGTGTTTAAAATTGCAAACCTTTGTACACTATAATTGTAGAGATATGATCTAAGGAAGTTAGACTTCTTCAATGCTCTTGAAATCCTTTTCAAACATATCACCTTGGTATTTTCACTATATATTTATTTCTATGATATTTCATTATATGAAATTTGGAGGAGATAGAGAAGAGATATCAAGGTACCTATGGTAGAAATTTTAGACCCTTTTTTGATAAATTTTCATAGATATTATATGAGGAACTTCTTGTTCCTAAATAATCATGAAACATGCTTCAAATAGGTTAGCTTTTAATTTTTGCTATAACTTTCCTTTTGATACATTTTAGACTGTATAGAGTTCATTGGGTACATGTGGTAGAAATTTCATAACTATATCTGCAAAATTGGATATGTGGAATGTTGTGTAAATAATTCTTAGAAATAATCCAAAAGTAACAAGTTTTGGGAGAAGCAGACTTAGTGAAGGAAGAAGCAGTAGGTAGACTTGGTGAAGCTAGAAGCATTTACTAAAGCTAGTGAATATAGAAGCATCAAGCAGACTTACTGAAAATAGAAGCAACTAACAAACATTGCAAAGAGGCAAGTAGACACAATTAAGTATGTTGGTTCCTATGGATATTTATAGTATTAGAGATTGGTGTTTCAGATAGGTTGGCTCCTAAAAGTAAGAAAAATGGATCAATGCCTCCTCTAGGTTGGTTCCTATAAATAAGCATGGGAGATTGTTATCCCATGTAGGTTGGTCCCTACAAAGATGTGGAGGGGATTGGTGTCTCGTGTAGGTTGTTACCTACAAAGAAGTGAATGGGATTTTTGTCTCATATAGGTTAGTGCCTACAAAGTAGAAAAGTGGATTGGCGTCGCTTGTAGGTTGGTATCTACAAAGAAGCAGAGAGAATTGGTGTATACTCTAGGTTGGTGCCTACAAGATCTTTCATATAAAAAAAATTTGGGGTTTCTCCCATTATGGTTTCCATGTATATCTCATGTCACTAGTTTATTTTATGACATTCATGTTTTATGATGCTTGAATGAAATTAAGTAAGTAAAGTATGACATTATACAAATCCACGCATCCTCTTAGTATAATTATTAAATCCAACATGATCTAGAAAAATGATTAAATATGTTGGAATGGTATTTTTCTGCCCATAATTTTTACAATAGAGAAGATATTATATTTTTTCTCTTTATAGTTGTTCCCTATGTTAAGGGTTGGTGGGGCACTTAATGTCAGAAAAAGGACACAAAGGAATCCACATTGGTTTCAATCAGACCCACTTGAGGCTCTTTCAGGGAAGCTATTAAGGAATAATATTACCCTATTTGAAACTACAAATACCAATACATGAGATGAACCACTAAGGTAGGAGAGGGAACAAAAAAATTTGGATCTCACAAATATCTTCCATACCTTGTGCACAAGCTAGGTATCAAACACTCTAAACAACATCTAGTGCTCAAATATTGTGGCAATCTACACAAATCCAGTCAAATAAAAATGGGTTTTCTGGACATCTCTTCATTGGGTGAAACATACTAATATTTTTTCAAAATTGGGTATAAATTTAAAAATAAGAAGTGAGAGTTTGGATCTGTGAATTCTGCACAGTAGAAGCAGGGCAAAGGAAGCCTCAAATTGTAGGACAAGGGATAGATCTGGAATGAACCACCCTAGAATAACCCATATAAGATGCAAACAAAGATGGATAATGGGAATCTCAAGAAATACATGGGATAGTGGTGTGAATCCCACAAGAGACCATAGCATAAAACCAATGAATTTAACTCAAATAAATCATTGGTTATCGAGCTAAAATCCTTAGAGTTAGATGCAATTTCTAACCCTAAATCAAATCTAGATAAGTGGAAGTAGATCATTGATGCAGAACCCGACGCCGCCATTACTAAAACTAAGTTACAACCAAGTGATCCCAAAGAAAGAAAGGAAGTTGAGCACCTTTTTCACTCACAGATGTGGGTGAAGGGTGCTCTACTACACTTTATATTGAAAGAAGAAGTCAAAATAACCTCATCTCAACAAAGGTAATCAAGTGATTGGACCTGCTAACAACACCACGCCCACAACCGTACACCATCTGGTAGCTCTTCCAAGGGAAAGATATTTGCATCAACCTAGAGAGTCACCCACCCTGAAACATCAACCCCTTCAAGGAAGATGAAATGTGTCACATTTTCCCCTTTGAAGTTTGTGATGTTATTTTAGGACAACCATACCTGTGGAAGCATCATGTTGTATATGAGTCTAGACCTCACAATATCATTATTAATTTGGGTAGACAATTGTACAGCATACCAGTGGTAGCTTCATTTATGACCATTTATTTAATCTCTTCTAAGATGTGTAGGAAGGTCATCTCCAAGATTGGGAAATTCGTCTTTTTTTAGATTTGACCTCAAGGTGAGAAGAAGGTCATGATTGCATCCATGGCCTCCACACAAGGCCTCTCCTCACAAAAAAATCAAGTGGATAAGGTTGTTGAGGACTACATAGACATCTTCTACTCACCACTAGGGTACCTCTACAATGTTAGGTCAAGCATTCAATTGATCTTACCCCCAACACACCTTGACCCAGTGGGCTAGTTTATTGCGACTCTCTTCTAGAAAATGAGGAAATCAAGTGCCATATTTAAGAATTTCTTCAAACAATTGCACATATAACTGAGCTCCTCACCCCACAGAAGCCAAATTTTACTTTTGTATACTACAAGTGGGACCTAGAAATTATGCATTAATTATAGGGTCCAATTCTATGACAGTGATACTAACTTCACTACCACTTACTATATGCTAAGCATAGGCACAACCATCACTATATTTCATCGCCAAGATGGATTTCTATGTTATCTAGGCTATCTCTATGTTCCTTTAAGCTAGCATGTAAAGTTAACTTGGGAAGGTCACTATAGTTGGATGTAGGGAGCCTTGGTATGGAAAGCAATGTGTCTATGCTACAAAACTATTATTTTTAATAATAATTTTTAAATCGATAACTTTGAAGGACTAATCTGCAAACGACCTAGGATCAAAACACACTAGCTATCACTATTCACCTCAATTTCAAGATATTAAAATATTCCTACCCTTTCAAGCTTATAATACTTTTCTCAACACAAATGTTCAACTTGTATAACTTTTTTCCAAACGGGACAACATGTCTTCGGAGAATCGAACCTAAGTGGAGGAGGAATTAAACCCACTATCATCCACTCCGACTAGTTTTCTTTGATGATATAAAAGTATTTATATTCAACTGAAACTTTTCCAATATTTCAATAAGTATATCAAGTCCTACACTTCCTATGCAATTTCCAAACCACTTGTTAAGAAGAAATGCATGTACACCCCTCTACCTATTCCTGAGAAGCCCTAGGAATCCATATTTATGAACTACATGTCTGGTCTTCCTTCAACTAAGCAAGGAAATGATTGTGTTTTCATGGTTGTTGACTAATTTTCTAAAATGGTCATTCTAATAGCTTGTAATAAATAATATCATAGCATAGGCCACTTGTTATGAAACCAGCTCAAGAAAAGATAGAAAAGATAGATCAACGCCTTAGAATTCAGCCTCTTCGAGGGGGACCTCCTTTACATTACATAAATGACAATTCTTGGATGATACAAATGACAAAACCTCCTTTCTATATATAGGAGTCTAAGGAGTCACAATATAACCCAGCCGACCTAACAATAATAATATAAAGCCACAAAAATAACAATAGAGGGATCTATGGGGCACAATAATAAAACTATGGGGACAATAGGGGCACAAAAATATTAATAAGGGATACAACTACAATAGTAATGGGGTAATCACTAGTATT
>APFE030179244.1:0-16600 GCA_000404065.3 Pinus taeda
AAAGGATTCATGTTGTCCATGCCCTTTTCACCCTCTTAATCAATCTCTCCATTCCGCACTATCTTAAACTAAATTGCTAGGCTTTCCGCCTATCTTGTCTCACGAATTAATCCGTGCCTTTGTATTAAGTTCTCTGTTCATTGAAGTCCATTGGTCCCATACCATCCCAGAAACACAGTCATTCATAAAAATCACTTCTTGTATCCTTCTTCACTTACTAGCCTAAGATAAATATTTCATTGTAAGTCATCTCGGGCCATTTCATTTATCTATCCACTGAGTGTGACTCGGAGAGAGCCCTCTCCTGTTCTGGTAGGGCTAGCTACCAGACTAAGCATGGTTTGTGGTTACCCTAAATTTTGCCTTCCTTCGGCCTAAGGCGAATTTAGGTGCTAACACAACCAATTTAACGGAAGCTTAATCGAACATGAGCAACATCAATAAGAACACATATAACTGATAAGAAGGAATCAATCACACATAACACAGAAGATATAACCCGGGGAAAGCCTCAGCCTAAAACCCCAACCCTATATTATCATACAAATGGATATATAGCCAGTATTACAAAAAGAATCAGCTCAAAATCTATCCTGCTCTCTCTATAATACCTCTGCTGCTCATAGACAGTCAAAGATCTCTATCTAACCTCTGGTCTACCCTCCAAGCCTCCTATTTCTTTGCGTAATTTTGATTGGGGTCCAATGCAACCACTTGTGTGAATTGGCCTCTTCACACACTCACTAACCTCTGATCCAACTACGCAGTCCTGAACGAGATAAATCCTCATCATGGATGAGCTTTCCTTTAGGAAAAATATTCATCCAACTGATAGTACACTGTCCCTTCTCTGATCTCAAGTGGGTCACTGTCTGAATTGACATGCATGAGTTATTCATGAGAGAATCTTCAGTTATCTGAAGTGTAGCAGTTATATGCAAGCATGCATTAACTAAATGAACTTACTTAATTTAAACAAACTATGTAAATCAATTATAACTGGACTTGACTCAGTTAACTGAGTCAACTAATTACTACTCAAATTAGAACTCAATCTTATCTCTTTAACTAATGGATAAATTCCTCAATTAATAGAGAAACTGTTGCATGTCCTCACATAGACTTCAAGTTTGATTTTCCTTAACTAATTAACTCAAGATGAATTAATTAATTAATTTACAAACAACTGTTAATATCAAATTCGAATTTTACTTCCTATGTTTAGTCCAAGGACTGACTATAATAGGAATCCATCCTGAACTGCTAAAAATAACAATGTCGTTTTTAGCACTTCCATTTTTCATTCCCTATTGCTCAATCCAGCACAAGTACCCAAATTGCTATTTATAACAGTGCTATTTTTAGCATTTCTTGTTGCCATTTTTCAACAATTGACAGGTTTGAAGAGCAGAAGGAAAACATCCCACCAATGCAAAAAAATGAACATCAAATTCAGGAGCAGGAAGCACACCAAGTGGAAAATGAAGATCACCAAGAAGAAGGAATCTTGTTGGAATATTTACAAGAGATTCAACCTGATAATGCACCACCACAGTTGGTTCGCAGATCTTCTAGGCCTCATAAGCCTTCACAAAGGTATCCTCCTTCAAACTATATTTTGTTGATCGATGAAGGTGAGCCTAATTGTTTTCATGAAGCTTGTAAATTTGAGAACAGTAAAGAATGGAAGAAAGCAAAGGAAGAAGAAATGAACTCTTTTGCTGGAAAATAAAACTTGGGAGTTGGTAAAACTCCCAAAAGGCAGAAAGGCTCTACAAAACAAATGGGTTTACATGATTAAGCATGAAGGTGATGAAAAGAAGGATAGGTATAAAGCAAGGCTGGTGGTGAAAGTATTTGCCCAAAAACAAGGTATTGACTTCACTGAAATTTTCTCATCTGTTGTTAAAATGTCATCCATTAGAGTTATTCTTAGTCTAGTTGCTACTTTAGACTTAGAATGTGAACAGCTAGATGTAAAAACTGCTTTCCTTCATGGTGAATTGGAGGAAGAAATTTATATGGAGTAGCCAGAAGGCTTCATAGAAAAATGCAGAGAAGACCTTGTTTGTAGGTTGAAGAAGAGTCTCTATGGGTTGAAACAGGCACCTCGACAATGGTACAAGAAATTTGATTCATTCATGTTGGAACATGGGTTTTAGAGGTTGGAAGCTAACCATTGTGTCTATATCAAGAGGTATGATCAAGGAAAGTATATCATATTATTGTTATATGTGGATGACATGTTTATTATTGGGCATGATAAGAATAAGATCAATAGGTTGAAGAAAGATTTGGGTAGCAAATTTGCAATGAAGCATTTGGGACCAGCACAACAGATATTGAGCATCCAAATTATGCGTGACAGGAGTAACAAAGGGTTGTGGCTGTCCCAAGAATAATATATCAAGAAGGTGCTTGACATGTTTAATATGAAGGATGCCAAGCCAGGTGGTACACCCCTTACAGCCCACTTCAAGCTGAGTACTGAATTATGTCCTAGTGATGAAAAGGAGAAGGAAGAGATGAGCAGGATTCCTTATACTTCAGCAGTCAGCAGCTTGATGTATGCCATGGTATGCACACAACCAGACATTGCATATTCAGTGGGAGTAGTGAGCAGGTTACTTGCCAATCCAGCAAACATCATTGGCAAGCTATAAAATGGATTTTGAGGTATCTCAAGGGTACTAGTCATTATTGTTTATGTTTTGGTCATAATGAGACTATGCTTGAAGGGTTTACAGATGCAAATATGGCTAGAGATATGGACACCAGAAAGTCCACTATAGGTTATTTGTATACATTTGTAGGTGTAGCAGTATCTTGGGTGTCAAGGCTACAAAGAATAGTAGCTCTCTCCACAATAGAAGCAGAGTACATAGCTGCAACAGAAGCTTGTAAAGAGATGTTGTGGATGCAACGATTTCTAGGAGAGATAGGAATAAAGCAGGACAAGTATGTGCTATATTGTGATAGTCAAAGTGCCATTCACTTGGCGAAAAACCCAACATTTCATTCAAAAACCAAGCACATTGACTTAAGGTACCCTTGGATCTAGCATGTGTTGGAGGAAGAACAATTATCCTTGGAAAAGATCCATATAAATAGGAACCTTGCTGATATGCTCACTAAGATTCTACCAAGAAATAAACATGAGCTATGTAGAGGCATGATAGGACTTGGTGTGACTTGATTCATGACTCTTATTTGGCTTCAAGTGGGGGAATGTTAAGTGTGAAACCAAACTGTGGTACACTATGCAACTGACGACGCCGACTACCCAACACTTGTTGTCCCGACCGTCATCGCCACACCTACACCAAACCTACCACACTGCCATTATCTTCTAGATCTCCATCTAAATCACATGCAGGATTCTAGATCCTCCTTTAGCCTCTATATATTTGTAATTTCTCTGGCCAAGGATGGCAAGCCAAGGCCCAGGCCTATTATGTAATGCTAAGTGATTTCTATTTTCCACTTAAGTAATTTCTGTTGTTTGCTCCTGCCTGTTGTCTGTTGCTCTCTGTGATTAGGGATAAAATATGTGAGAAAATTTTGTTGTCTTGCTCCATTGTGTGTGATGCTTTTGTCTATTGCCAGAATTATTTAATTTCTCCTGTGTTTCTTCTCTAATAGCGAGATCATTTCTCATTCATATGATACATATTAATAAAATTTTACTAACCTTTGGATTTTATCTTCCAAAAAGTCTCTTGGATTTTTCATGATTGTTGGCCTTCACATAAGGTTTTTCACCTTCCACTCAAATGAATGAGCCAAATTTAGATAACTCCAAAAGTGTTATATGTCCAACAAAGTAATATAACTCTCTCTCTCTCTCTCTCTCTCTCTCTCTCTATCTATATATATATTATATAATAATAATATATAATGTGTAGATGTTACATTTTACAAATCAATATGAGTATGACGAGAGATGTGTAATTTGTTTTATGTTTTATGTAAACTTACATGTAAATTAAAATAAATATTAATAACAGAAATAGAGGAATATGCCGGAACCACCTATGCATGCATCTGTGTGGAAATGGACTTTAGCGCCGGATTCCCAGCTGAAATACACCTAACAAGTAAAGACTATGTGTGGAACTAGAAACTCGATTATGAAAGTGTCATCTTTAGATGTCGATCCTACTTTGAGATAGGCCACCTAGCCAAAAAATTGCCCAAAAGCCTCCCAGAAAAATTCTGCTAGAAAAAAATCACCATAAAGCTACATGGTGGGGAACACAAAAAGAACACTACACTCTCATCAAAGAAGAATACTCTCGAGGAAACTATGAATCACAAGAAATCGGGCAAGAAAGAAACAACTCTCAAGACAAGCACAGGGAAAGTCCCGCCAAACAAGAAAATAGTGAACTCAAAAACCCCTCAAGCATCAACAATTATGAGGATTTGAATACTGCACAAAATAAATCTTCATTTAATAGCAAAGCAGATCTCCTAAACCAAATTTTTTCTCCGACTATCTTCAAAAGGATGAACACAATAGATCACGAAGCTAAGACATCGATGTCCCAAGAACGAGAAGAGATGAAGGAGATGCAAGATAAAGAAAGTTGGAAGACCTTAGAAGAAAAAAATCTTCAAAAGGACGAACACAATAGATCGCGAAGCTAAGACACCAATGTCCCAAGAACCAGAAGAGATGAAGGAGATGCAAGATAAAGAAAGTTGGAAGACCTTAGAGGAAAAAGAGAAAGCTACAACACCAATCTCGCCAAGAAAGACGAGGAGCCAAACAATTAGAAACTAAGTCATCATTATCATAAAATAAAAATTAAAAAACTAATCTTAATTTATTAATTTATCTATATAAAAAATAAAAAGTAAATTTTTTTTAATGAGATTAAAGAAAATAATTAATTTTTTTTAATGCTTTCAATTAATTAAAATTAAAATTAAAATCACTCAAATTGTGGAAGGCACACATCACTTAGAGGATTCAAACCGAAGAGAGAGGACTAGGGGAATTCAAACCAAAGACATGACTATCCACGAGAGCGTAGGCTCATTATCCCACCTCTCTCTCTCACCGCGTTGGCCCGTTCCAATTTCAGAAGCGCGTGCCATCACTCTCAGCCAGCTTGCTTCTGAAAAAGCAGAAAATGATCAAAATTGATAGCCGGCGAACCTTTTAAAAAGCTTTCTCCCCTTCCCATTACAATTATCGAAAGCAAACTGAATCAATTGCTGCTACTACGGGTTTTCATATTTTTCTCTTTTGTCTTTCCGTTTAAAACTGAAAAAGGAAGAAGGGAGGGAATTTCTGGCCCACTGTCATTCGTATTATGCCCTGTTACTGTTTCTTCTTCTTTATCAGAATTTTGGTGTTTTTTGCTTTTCTGGGAGTGAAAGCACAATTAAACAACCAAGCTGTGAGTCACATAATTTGAAATAAGCAATCGGGAGATAATTATTGTGTGCGCATGGCAGGACCGGCTACGGCCACTGCTACTGGCAGAGTCAATAGGATGAGGGGGAGGCTTCCGCCGAAGAGAGGGAACATAAAAAGGGAAATATTTGCTTCCATGGCCGCATCGTTACTCAAAACCTTGAAAAAATTGGGAACAACTTTGCGCAAAATCATTCAGCATATCACGGCGGCCTCCCCTTGCAATATCTGCTGCGATGGAAAGGCTATTTCAACAGCCTCTGCGCTGGAGATTTTGGTGGGCTTTGAAGGCATGGATTACAGCCAACATTGTAAGGGTTTTATAAGTATAGAGGGAAATTATTTGTTTTTAAAAGAGTTCCTTGCTTTGAAAGCAAACACAAAGCAGGCACAGGCCTGGGTGTTGCAGTATGGTAGTGACATGACAAGTATATGTAGTCTACTGGGCAATGAATGCATAGCCTTACCGATTGTAAAATTATAGCATGATAGTTATAATTTTAAATAATAATAGTTGAAGGGGTTAATTCAATTTACAAGTTCACTGACTCATCTACCCATTACCCTATTTCTACCTCTTTTGTTATCAGCAGTGATAAACCCTTTTGCAATGTTAACTGAAATGATACGTGTGGTAAAAAAAATGTGGTTTCAACTTTTTCCTTCAAAAATGTGTCGGAGCTGAGAAAGAATCGCCATTGTTTTCCATAACTGTGGTTTGATGTTAAAAAAAAAAGAAAACCCTTTGCATTCTATACATTTTTGTGAAAGGCAGGTCAGGTAATTTTAATTTCATCCCGATGGTGTTTTCATTCGGCACATTTGGGTAATTTAAATTTTAAATCTGATGGTGTTTTTTAAAAGGTAAAATAAAATTATGTATTAACCTGTAAACGTTCATGCTTTTCAATCTCATCCGAGCCTTTAAAATTATTTGGTCAATAAAGAACTCTCTAAATTCATGTAATTTTAACCATATTTTTTAATTATAACGTTTGCGCAACCACGAACTCCCAAAATTCTAATGGTTAAGAGCATGTCTTTCCTCTTAAGAGGTCACAGGTTCAAAACCAGAGGGGGGTAGAGTATGTATGCCTTCGTAGACTTAGCAGTGAAATCGCTGCGGGGAGGTGGGTTCCTTGTCCCACAAACAAGGGGTCTCATACACCAATTTGGTGTCTGGCTTGACTGTGACCTTAAAAATGGATAAGCCCACGAGGCTTTGGATTGACGGTTATAATTGTAATTTAATCAATTTTGACTAAAATTGACAAAATTGATGTATGAAGAATAAAGATTGATTGAAAAGTCACTCCTTTATTATTCCTTTCTCTCTTAAATGGTCAAATATACAAAACAGACCGAATCTTCATATTTGATTATCTCTAATATTTGCTTTTCCCTTTCTTCTTTGCCCAAAACAGAGTACCCGCCTACTCTCTTTAACGTCAAAGACTACTTTGATCCTTAATTTCCTTTTCTTTCTTTTTTAAAGTCAAAGACATAAAAGAAACCGCGTCTTCATATTTAATTTGGTGGAGAAGGAATGCCACGACGTTTCAATCTCATTTTCAGTGACGTTAATATCGCTAATATCGGTCTCACTCTAATACTTTCCACATTATCTAGGTGACCATTTTTTTATTTTTTATTTTTATTTTTTTTGTCTAAACGTTAATCGATGTGATTGACAAGTCCAACAACTTGGTTATTACTAGCCATTGCCCCTTACGTGCAAGACAGGCCCATAAGAGTGCTAAATTAAAAGAATTTTACTTTGTTTGGGAATAATAATAATATAGAGATTGGTCAGTCACGGAGAATTTTACTTTGTTTGGGAATAATAATAATATAGAGATTGGTCAGTCACGGTGATGTTGAAATTTTTTGACAATGTTTATATAGGGCTGAAACTCTGTAAAAGTTTGAGTCAGTAATGTTTAATAGATTTATTTTTAACTGATTTAAATAATGGGAAGATTAAATTTGTTTATTAATTAATTATAATTTTTAATATTTCTTGGGATCAAAAAACTTTATCCTAAAATCGCTTCTATGAATTTAATAATATAGAAAGTATATTTTTATTTTTTTTACTTTCATGGAAAATGAATCTCTGCTAATTTAATAATATATAAAATAAATTTATAATCATCTAATTAATCGTGATGGATGTGTGGGGTCCAATACTAGGTTTCGGTCAGCGAGCGCTGGTTATTTATGAACCTCCAAGACCCATGGGTAGCGGCAACATAGTTTTCACAGTGTTCAAGCCTAATGAAGCTCCGCCCAATATCATTCTGCCGGCTTCGCGGGAGAATTTCAGTACCAGAGCTTTTGCTGATACGAATGCACTTGGACCGCCGGTGGCTGCTGCTTTTTTCACAAGCAACCACCATGAGAATGGCCGTTTACCCCCATGTAACGGCCATGTAGGTTGATTGCCCTTCGAGTATCTGTGATTCTGCTGTACTTTGACTAAAACCAGAATAGGAATCCTGTTTATTATTATTATCATTATTATTTTAGTGTTGCTGGGAACGTTTCAATCAAAAAATTGTCAAGATTGCAAGAAACTTTTCATGTTATTTCTTAATTGAATTAACTTGCCAGAGCCATGCCACAGTGAACACGCTTGATATAGAGAGAAATTATAACGGTTCAAGAAATTTTAAATATAATCTCTCTTTATTATGCGTTAAACCAAGAAATAACAAGTAAAATTAAATAACACAACTTATAACATGATAAAGAAATATTACATTTAATTTTTATCATGTTATAAGTTGTGTTTAATCAATTTGATTTATCATACTGAGGCCTGTGTATGTTTTTTCCAATTTCACTTTAAATGAATAATTTTGAATTATAAATGATACTTAGATAATGTCATAAATTATTGCTGAATTTGCATGGAACTTAATCTTATTAGGCATTTAAATATTCATGTGGCATAATGTAAATTGTTGGCTTTAAATGATACCTTGGACTGATTATATACTTTAAATGAGCAAATTTCAAATGTTCAACACTTTTTATTGAAACCTCCACAATTGAGTTTTTTCAAATTTCGGTTTTACCTTGCACTGATTATATACTTTAAATGAGCAAATTTCAAATGTTCAACACTTTTTATTGAAACCTCCACAATTGAGTTTTTTCAAATTTCGGTATATGAAAATTTTCAACATAATTATTTATTGAATGGTAATTTTTTAATCAAAACTTTATTAGTGAAGGGTTAATTTATTATGAGAACTTCACTCTTGAAGGGAAAAATTTTTAATATAACATTTCTTGACGGGAAGCATAAGGACCCAAAACGTCAAAAAAAAAAATGTATGACGGGTAAAGAGAAATCCAAATTCCTATCCTAGCTCCATTGTTGCTTAGTACTTGTTTATTATGTGTAATTGATAACAAAACTTATTGTAACTAGGATAAAAATACTACTATTACCACTCAAAAAAAGTCTATATTTATAGTGATTTTTTAGCATACATTTTTAAAGTATATTTTTACCATTTTACATCTAACATAAAGTACAAACTGAGATTTTTAAATGACACTAACTTTCATGGTTGAGCATGATTTACGATATACTTGAAACACAAATTTAAGATATAGTTTTTGGTGATCACAAAGATACATAGAACAAATCCTATATTACAAGACAACTAACATACTATAGTGATTAGGAGCTATAATGACACTAGATGCCATGAGGAAGCATGTTTTATGATATGTTTGAAATACAAATCTATGTTATAGTTCTGGTGACCATATGAACACATAGAAATAATCATTTTTTATAGTTATTTAAAAAGACAAAAATAATAAAATAAAATACAACTTAAACGCTAAAACAACTCAATTAAAAAAAACAAAAGTAATAAATATCTTTTATTAAAAATTATATTACTTTTAAAATAACAATAAAAATAAAACTATTTTTTTAATAAAAAATACTTGTTTTTAACATTACAATCTTTATAGTATTCTACTTAAAATAAAAAACAGAAATGACAAAATAATACACATTAATAAAATTATTCTAAATTTGATTTTTAATTTACATAATTTTCAATTTTATTATGTTGCTATTAATATCGTCACTAAATGTACATTGTGAATAATTACACTATGATTTATATAATTTAAATTATACCCTCTTGGTTTTATTTTATTAATTAATGTGTTAATAATAATAAGATATATATATTTTCAATAAATATTATGTTTTTATTAATATCAACATAATATTGATATTAATGTCAATTTGTTAACTGTGGCCTCTATGTTTTCATATTGATATTTATGTCAATTTGTTAAATATTTTAATGTGAATGTTTATGCCTTCTTGCCTGTTTACGTTTGCTTTCCTGCTTCGTATGACACAACATTTCGCAATATTTTTTTATATAGTTTTAAAGTTTCCATAGTGTTGTTCTGCATAGTCTTGAGTTAACTCTTGTACATAGGGAAGAGGGTTAGTACCTTGCTATCGGGCTGTAAGCCCAACTGCTCGGCACAGTCCCCGTAGTTGTAGAGTTACAAGGAAATTTATGAGATTACAGAGCTCCAGAGACTAGAGTTTTGGAAAGAAATTTAAACAAACTATTGTATCTAGAGGAGAGCAGTTTCTCTTGTTAAACTGCTAGGCACAGTCCCCGTAGTTGTAGAGTTACAAGGGAATTTATGAGAGAGTAGTAATAGTTATGCGAAAGTTTTGGACAGAAATTTAAACATACTATTCAATCTGGGGGAGAACAGTTGTTGCTGTATAGTTGACAGAAAATGAAAAATAATGAAAATATTTTTGTTGATAAAAATTTATTAGAAAGAATACTCCCCACAATTGCAATGTAACCGTTAATAGTGGCTAGAAAAAAGAAAAAATAAATAAATATTGCTGATGTATAAAAGAACACTGTTTTCACCAAGGAATGATTCCTTTTATAGAAGGCTAGTTACAGTCCTTTTATAGAACGATAGTTACAGTCCAGTCCATAGAGTAAAGTAGTCAGTTACAGTCCAGTCCATAGAGTAAAGTAGTCGTTGGAAAATATTCAAAATTTCTTTCACAGTAAAGAAAACAATATCAGTGAATTTACAACCATTATGGTTAACCCAAAAAAACATAGTACAGGTCAAAACAAACCATAAACTGCAACTGGGGACATAACCCTAAGGGTAAATGTCTGGTCGAAAATACTAAATATTCCAAATCAGCAAGGCTTCACGCTTGTGTTGGCGGCAGGGCTAGGTTCGACCATTCTTTAATGGTGACCTGGATAGAAAAGAAGACAAGAATAAACAACTAAAAGAAAATTTGGAACCGGGTGAATCCTCTCCACGAATCCAAGGAGCCTGCAACAACAGGGTAATGAAAAAAAACTTTGAGTCACAAATGATTCGAGAGCTAAGAATTCTAAAGAAACTGGGAGACCTATGAAAAGAAATGCATATTGTATAGAGGAGACCTGTACTTGAGAAGGCAGAACAAAACCCTTTCTTGCCACGAAAATGACTGTACACGAATAGGGAAACATAATCATTAAAACAAGTTTTAACGCCGTGGAAAAATCGCTAGCAACCATAGTTTAGCACACCCTGCAAAGAAAATTGTTGGCACATGACCTACCCTAAACAGAGTAAAGACACAACCAACTAATAGTCATTGAGACGATACATTATGCATAGTATGCATTCCAGGAGGGTTGAAAACTGGTCAAAACAAAAAGAGAAACCCTAACGCATTAGTAAAGAAATTCAGTAAGGGAGTGAGTGAAAATCGTAGAGAAACCCTAACGCATTAGTAAAGAAATTCAGTAATGGAGTGAGTGGAAATCGTAGGTGTAAGGACCAATGTCATCCAGGTGGAGCTAGAGTTATCGGACAGAGGTCAGAGAGTCGTAAAAATGGTAGACAAAATGGTCAGGTTAACTCTGCATATATATTTAATTAACAAGAGTGTTAAATTCATTTCTTTATCCCTAGCAATTGTCCCAAAAGGTACAAAGAGAGGCCGATAGGATTATTAAATTAGAATTGTTGAATTTCTCTAGAAAAAATTGGTTCAAATTTGAGCATCTAGAATAAGCAAAAGAACATTCCCTTAGATTAAGAGATCATCAAACCATAGGAAAAGCACCATTAATCGATAAAGATTAAGAGATCATCAAACCATAGCAAAAGCACCATTAATCGATAAACATAATACAAGACCGACGTTAATACTGGCCGGAAAGGTCCAACACTGTAAAACCTTTCAGAACCAACTATTGAAATGGGTGGAAGTTCAGTCATTAATTTATCTTAAGACCATGGGGATATTTGAATAATAAATCAGGGAATTTGCAGATATTGTTTAACAAGTTTCCAAATCCAATTTAATACAAAATTTAAATAGCATACTCGAACTAGTTTTGTAATTGGAAGCCAGGCTTTTCGGAAGATATAGTAGAAATTCATTACAATTGTTGATAGTAACTTAATAGCAATATTTGCATTTAAGCAAATAACGAGAATATCTTGTGCGGACTAAAAAGCAGAAGGAATTCTGGTTACACATATATTATCTTAGAAATCTCAAGTTGTTTAAGTGTTCATGTATGAGTTTACCATGCCCTGTTCTTAATAAGTTGAATCGGATATCCACGCTTTCCGAGTAAATGCGAGATATATGAAACTACATTTAGGCTTTTCAGTTGTATTAAATACTATGGAAACATATTAATTAATTTAACAGTTTCCACTGTGTGATGGTATATGAACGACAAGGTAATTCCATCATAGAATATAAGACAGGATCTTCCAAACAAATTTAAAAAGGTCGGTAATACCATTTGTGAACCAATCGATAACTTGTGTTTTTTACAATTACCTTAACCAGTGGTCTGTCAATGGTCACAATTACAAAATATTCAAGTCAGTATCATTCCCTTTGTTAAGATCACTTTTTTTCTCAGATAGTACCCTTTGTTAAGATCACTTTTTTTCTCAGATAGTACTCCCTTTGTGAGGATACAATCTCCATCTTCATTCTAAACCATTACTAATTTTCTGTAAGTAAGATAGGTATCAGATTCAGTTGCAAATCAAAAACTTTCTAGGTAGATTACATGATGCTCACAATTTTAGGAGTATGGGAGTAAAATATATACAGAGCTGATGGATGAAAGATAGATTTTGGAATGATAAGGCTTGGAATAAGTGAGAAGGAATCCTTCCAAGGGCTTCATCGTGATGATGGGAAGACGGTTTATAAACATACATTTCCCTTTTCTTGACATAACATCTGTAAAGGATGTGATAGGAAACTTCTCCCTCATTCCCCTATGTCAACATAGTTGCAAGCAACGAGATATGTCAACTCTGTTATGATGTTAACAACCATAGAGTAGTGCTGCAAAAACTCAGCGGTTACAATGAATTCTTAGGCAGTGCTAACGAAACCTTACAAGTGGTAAAAAGGGATACATGAATCTGAACATTTGAGAATATCAAAGATGAGATCTACATGAACTTGCAGAAGGACCTCCCCTGATCTGCCGAGTGTTATAATAGTTGCAACTTTGACACTTGTGTGCAACAATGTGAAAATTTACTTCAGAAGTTACTCCACAGTCATTGCATAAGATCCAAACCTGCTCAAATGACCGACGAGAAAGTGGTGAGGTATTTTCTCTCACGCTACTAATGGACTCTAAAATATGCCTCCAAATTATACCACATTAACATCAGACAACTTACCATTTTGTTCTTGTAAGCTTCAGGCATTGGAGTCAAAGCAACCAACATGACAAAAAAAATATCAGAATCCACTCAAGAAACTTAAAAAATCAATTGCCATTGGACGAAAGAAAATTTCAAAAATATGAGAAATCAAAATTAGCAAGAACACATATAATAAGCTACTCTTTATACAACCCATTGCAAGTTGACTTCAAGATGTTCATCTTGTCGAAAATATCTACCTCTCGGTCAAGTTTCTCCCACAATTTAGACATATCACAGACAGATTTGGAGCACACTGGACAAGAAAATCTGCAAAGGACAAACAAACATGTTAGAATGTCAAGCAATTTGAAATAAAATTAAAGCTGCTACAAGCTGTGACCACAGATCGCTGAAGAAGGTACCATCAATGGGCATATCAGTGCAAGTATATCTAGTGTTGTGTAATAGTATAAGTAGACTCGAAACAAGAGGTTGTGAGCCAGGGCACAAAACAAGCCACATATGAAACTTACTGAAGTGTACCTACAGGATAACGCTTTAGGACGGTATTGCATGTAAAGCCATAGGTGGACAAGAAGGGGATTATTGATCAGAATCTGAAAGTATAGCATTAGTAACCCAGAAAATCTGAAAGCATGGCATTAAAGTGACTTTGTAAGTAAATTAGTCAGCGGTATTGTATGTTTCATCTACTGTTAATGTCAGGAATTTTTTTATTAAATAGAACTATATTGCCAATTTTGAACTTATGATGTGACAGTATATTCGTGTTCTTTTTACTCATTTCACTAAATTAAAAAAGTTTAAAATAAGAAATAATAAAAATATTCAGTAAGGTTTGCGTGGCCACTATTTGGGGCTGCCCACCCCCAGGTGCCACGATTGATGCCTTCTCTGGCAGTGCCACGATTATAACACCATGCAGCCTTCCCAGCGAAGGGCCATCATTTGGAGCTGCCTTCCATTACCACAGATGGTCCCTTTTCTATGTTGTGCGACGACGCAACCTATTCCAGGGCTGATTCATTGGACGTGGCTTATAAATATGATTGAGAGAGCGAGGCCACCATTTGGACCTGCTTTCAATTGCCACGAATGATCACTTTTCCAAGGTAACGCCACGATGGTCAGACCATGCAGGTTTGCCTAGCATTGCTTCTATTTATTTTCTTTCTGAATAACCGACGAGCTAATGTGGTAGAACGTCTGTGTCCAAAATGGTGAAAAAGCGAGACTTGTACGTTGCAAAATATCCAACAGGTTTAGATGACATGGTCAAACATTTTGAAGATACAGTGCTGTTGCAGCAACTGGGGCAGAGCAGGGAACCTGGGGTCTTGGGGATCGTGGGGTTAGGTCCCGCAGGAAAAACAACGTAAAAGAATTCTTCAATCGCAAGAATTCAGATTATGAAACATCCTGCTTCTTATTTGACAAGAGAGATCATGCTGCCAAAGGATCTTTAAATGTGTTGCAGAGAAAGCTTCGCAGAGAAAGCTTCTTAATAGCTTGACTGGATTGGATCAACCAGTAGACAGCGTTGATGAAGGTAAAGGGATGCTCATAGACCCTCTCAAATCTTCCAACGCCTTGGTAACCTTGGATGACGTTGACGATGTGAATCAGGTTGATGCACTTCTGCCTCTTCAAATTCATGATCTCCGCCCAGGTACCTTAATATTGATTACATCTAGAGATAAGCATGTTCTCAGAAGCTCAACAGTTAAAAAATCATCAATTTATAGGCTAACCGGGCTGAACCCACAACACTCCCGGGAGCTTTTCTGCTCCCATGCCTTCGGCCAGCCCTATCCGCTCCCAGGATTTCGATACCTGGTGGATAGCTTCTTAAAAGCGTGTAATGGACCAAGCTTCTTAGAAGCGTGTAATGGATTGCCCATATCTTTGAAAGCATCTGGGGCACTTCTTTATGGAAGAGACATATCTGACTGGGAAGACGAAATTGAGAATCTGCAACATACACTTCCCAATGAGATAAAGCAAACATTTATGAGAAGTTATAATTCACTCACTGCAGAGGAGAAAGAAATGTTCTTAGACATTGCATGTTTTTTCATTGGACAAAACAGAGATAGTGCCATTAGAATATGGGATGGATCAGGCTGGAAAGGAAGGCTAGGGTTTCAAAATCTAGAGAATAAGAGTCTTGTAGAAGTGGACAGTCTAAATAACATACGTATGCATAACCAGGTTAGGGTTATGGGGAGAGATATCGCTGAGGATTCAAGGTTGCCGCGTCGGCTTTCGCGTTGGACAGAGAAAGTAATCGATGATTTCAATTTTTTTACTTCTTTTTCTATTTCTGCAAGCCACAATAGTTAATAGCTATTGCATCTCGTTTTTCAGAATGCACATATAAGAACCGTGCGAGGAGTTAAGATGGTTCTTCATGAATACTATGACGATGAATTATATGGTGCTATTGTTATGAGGAGGTTGCAACTTCTTGATACTGAAGGTGTTCTCTTGGATGGCGTTTTAAAAAGGATGGAATTCCCAAATCTCTTATGGCTTCGCTGGAATGAGTGTCCTAGCTCTTCCTTGCCTTCTTCGATTCCAATGAAAAATTTAAGGGTTCTTCAAGTGTCAGGGAGCGAATTAGAAACACTGTGGCAAGACGAATCACAGGTAAATAGGAATTTGCTGCTGAGTGATTACTTGTTATTAATGTTCATGGTACACCACTGGGTATTGAATGAATCTAACAGTTTTCACAAATACATGCGGATATTTCTGTTTATGATTAGGAAGATTGGCAAAAGAAAAATTGGCAGGAAAAGATTTTGGAAATAATAAAACATCATTTACATTTACAAGAAATTCTCATATCATTTTCACGACATTATAGAACATTTTTATCTATAAAAGAAAAGAAGAAAGACATTACCCTGGAACCATTGGGTATTGGGCATTTTTCCATTCGTTCCGAATTTGGTGCAAATCAGAGTGACAGACTCCACAGTATGCGACCTTGAAAGTTACATCATGGGATCCAGTGTTCCTGTCAAAAATAAATTAAAATTTTCAATAAAGCGAAACTGAATTTTCCTATCCACTGGCAATTTCTTGCAAATAAAAAACTCTTATCTCCAAGCATTATTTTCACTCACCTGCGAGTGAAGTTAGAGGGCGAGAGAATGCCAGAGTCGTCCTTGGCAGCCCATCCTTCAACCTGACATGATTCTCCTGGCTTCACCATCTTCTGGCTTCACCATCTTCTCTTTGTAAAAATCAAAATGTCAGTTCGTATTCCAGACGATAAAACTCACAACAGCCAGATCAGAAATAATGGGAAGAGGAAAGGCGTAGTGGGGTATTTAAACTGTTGGGGTGGAATTATTCGTGGAGTCAAATGCAAAAAGAAGTTTGTTGCGTGATTGAACATCTAACCTCTACCGTCAGTCGTGTCGC